>JAJPUD010000646.1:84320-123085 GCA_023553655.1 Myrmecobius fasciatus
GAATTGTCTCATATATATAAGAATTCAAGCCACTCTTCAATAGATAAATGGTCAAGGGATATGAACAGACAATTTTCAGATGATGAAATTAAAACCATCTCTAGTCATATGAAAAGTTGCTCCAAATCACTATTGATCAGAGAAATGCAAATTAAGACAACTCTGAGATACCACTACACACCTGTCAAATTGGCTAAAATGACAGGAAAAGATAACGATGAATGTTGGAGGGGATGTGGGAGGGCTGGGACACTAATACATTGTTGGTGGAACTGTGAATGGATCCAACCATTCTGGAGAGCAATTTGGAGCTATGCTCAAAAAGTTATCAAACTGTGCATACCCTTTGACCCAGCAGCATTTCTATTGGGCTTATATCCCAAAAAGATCTTAAAAGGAAGAAAAGGGACCCACATGTGCAAGAATGTTTGTGGCAGCCCTTTTTGTAGTGGCTAGAAACTGGAAACTGAAGGGATGCCCATCAATTGGAGAGTGGCTGAATAAATTATGGTATATGAATGTTATGGAATATTATTGTTCTGTAAGAAACGACCAGCAGGACGATTTCAGAGAGGCCTGGAGAGACTTGCATGAACTGATGCTGAGTGAAACGAGCAGAACCAGGAGATCATCAGGCACAGCAACAACAGTATTACATGATGATCAATTCTGATGGACATGGCTCTCTGCAATAAAGAATTGCCTCAAACCAGTTCCAGTTGTTCACTGAAGAAAACCATATACACCCAGAAAGAGGGACATGAAATATGGGCCACAACGTAACGTTTTCATGATCTCTATTGACATTTGCTTGCATTATGTTGCCTTTCTCTGATTCTTTTTTTTTTTCTTGTAGATAGGATTTTTCTTGCATAACTTCTCAAGCATTTCAACATTATTAACATGTAGTGGACTTCCTGCCATCTGGGGGAGGGGAGGGGACTGGGGGTAAAATTTGTATTGGAAAGCTTTGTAAAGATCAAGGTTGGGGAACTACCCATACATATGTTATACAAATAAAAAGCTTAAAAAAAATAAATAAATAAATAAAAGAAGACATGAAATATTAGGAGGCTATTATAAAATACAAGATTTTCAGAATTCCTCATCATGCAAGTGAAATACTTGTGAGAAATGGTGAACTTAAGGGATACCAAAATGTTTGTTGAAATTCCCTAATAGGGCATGGACCAGTTATATAATTCTTTATCAAGGAAGTGGAACGCTGGTGAGTGATGGTGAAGTCAAGGGGCATGACTTCTTGGGATACGATAGAAAATAGTGAGCAATATAGTTAAGATGATATCTACCTTGTAGAATCATCAAGGCCCTCAGATCACCATTGTAAGGTAAATTATATTAATTTTTTTGCAAACTAAGTTTTTTATTAATACTTTTTATTTGCAAAACATATGTATGGGTAATTCCTAAACATTAACCCTTACAAAGCTTCCTGTTACAAAATTTTCCCCCCTACTTCCCACCCCTCCCCTAGATGGCAGGATATCCACTACATGATAATTATGTTAGAATACTTAAGAAATTGAATATATGTATAGTTATTGCATCATTTTTTGTGCAGGAGAAATCATATCTACAAGAAAGAATAATCTGATAAAGGAAATACAATGCAAGCAAACCTCAATAGAAAACATGAAAATGTTATGTTGTGGTCTACATTTCACATCCCTCTCTCTGGGTGTATATGGCTCTCTTCACCGAACAATTGGAGCTGGTTTGAAGCATTTCATTATTGAAGAGAGTGATATCCATTAGAACTGATCCTCATATAGTATTGTTGTTGCTGTGAATAATGATCGCTTGGTTCTGCTTACTTCACTGAGCATTAGTTCATGCAAGTCTCTCCAGGCCTCTCTGAAATCGTCCTGCTGGTCGTTTCTCACAGAACAATAATATTCCATAACATTCATATACCATGATTTATTCAGCCACTCTCCAATTGATGGGCATCCATTCAGTTTCCAGTTTCTAGCCACTACAAAAAGAGCTGCCACAAACATTCTTGCACATGTGGGTCCCTTTCCCTCCTCTAAGATCTCTTTGGGATATAAGCCCAATAGAAACACTGCTGGGTCAAAAGGTATGCACAGTTTGATAACTTTTTGAGCATAGTTCCAGATTGCTCTCCAGAATGGTTGGATCCATTCACAGGTCCACCAACAATGCATCAGTGTCCCAGTCTTCCTTCATCCCCCCATCTTTATCTTTTCCTGTCATTTTAGCCAATCTGACAGGTGTGTAGTGGTACCTCAGAGTTGTCTTAATTTGCATTTCTCTGATCAATAGTGATTTGGAGCACCTTTTCATATGATTATAAATAGTTTTAATTTCCTCATCTGAAAATTGTCTGTTCATATCCTTTGACCATTTATTGATTGGAGAATGGCTTCAATTCTTATAAATATGAGACAATTCTCTATATATCTTAGAGATGAGACCTTTATCAGAACCCTTAAATGTAAAGATGATTTCCCAATTTAATTCTTCCCTCCTAATCTTGTCTGCATTAGTTTTGTTTGTACAGAAACTTTTTAACTTAATATAATCAAAATTATCTATCTGGTGTTCAATTAAGAGTTCCAGATCTTCTTTGGACATAAATTTATTCCATCTCCACATGTCTGAGAGGTAAACTATCCTATGTTCCTCTAATTTGTTTATAATATCACTATATCTAGATCATGAGCCCATTTAGATCTTATCTTGGTGTGCGGCGTTAGGTATGGGTCCAGCCTTAATTTCTTCCACACTAGTTTCCAATTTTCCCAGCAGTTTTTGCCGAATAGTGAGTACTTATCCCAAAATCTGGGGTCCTTGGGTTTATCAAACACTAAATTGCTAACATTATTACCTAGCTTGTCCTGATATCCTATCCTATGCCACTGATCGACTGCTCTATTTCTCAGCCAGTACCAAATGGTTTTGATGACCACTGCTTTATAATATAGTTTTAGATCTGGTACAGCAAGGCCACCTTCATCTGTCTTTTTTTTTCATTAATTCCCTTGAAATCCTTGACCTTTTGTTCTTCCAAATGAACTTTGCTACTATTTTTTCTAGGTCTGTAAAATAATTTCTTGGGAGTTTGATTGGTATGGCGCTAAATAAATAAATTAGTTTGGGTAGTATTGTCATTTTTATTATATTTGCTCGGCCTACCCATGAGCACTTAATGTTTTTCCAATTGACTAGGTCTGATTTTATTTGTGTGGAAAGTGTTTTGTAGTTTAGTTCGTATAGTTTCTGACATTTTCTTGGCAAATAGATTCCCAAATATTTTATGCTATCATCTGTTATTCTGAATGGAATTTCTTTTTCTATCTCTTGCTGCTGAACTTTGTTAGTAATATATAAGAATGTTGATGATTTATGTGGATTTATTTTGAATCCTGCAACTTTACTAAAGTTGTGAATTGTTTCTAGTAGTTTTTTAGTTAAGTCTCTAGGGTTCTCTAAGTATACCATCAGCAAACTAAGTTTTAAGCTTAATTGGTTTACTAAGGAAGGATTTCAGAAACTGTCTGCAGGTACTCAATTTGGCAACTTGGTGTAACACTCCACTTGTCCCATTTTGGCTATAAATCTAGTATCCAATTTGGACAGTGTTATTAATAAGCAAGCATTTGATAAGTGTCTCAACTCCCATTTTCTCAGTTTCCCTATTTTTATTAAGGACATCACCTCCTTATGGTTGCCCAGGTTCACAACTCTAGAGTCATCTTCCACTCCTCACTTTTCCCTCATCCCACAGATTACACATCCATCCACTTGCCAAGTATTGTCAATTCTACCTCTGTTATCTCTTGCATCCAACCCTTTCTACTCCCCCAGTTGCCACCCCAATTTAGACTATCATCACCTCATGCTTGGACTGTTTTAAAAGTCTCCTTATCAGTCTCTCTGCCCAATATTTCTTCCCTCTCCAATCCATTCTCCACACAAAGTGATTTCCCTAAAGTATAAGTTTTACCATATCACTCTCCTCATAAGTTCTTTTTTTTTTCTTTTTTTTCTTTTTTTTTTCTTTTTTTTTTTTTGCTGAGGCAATTGGGGTTAAGTGACTTGCCCAGGGTCACACAGCTAGGGAATGTTAAGTGTCTGAGATCAGATTTGAACTCAGGTCCCCCTGACTTCAGGGCTGGTGCTCTATCCACTGCGCCACCTAGCTGCCCCTGCGCCACCTAGCTGCCCCTCTCCTCATAAGTTCTAATGGCTGGCTCCTATTGTCACTAGGAACAAATATGAATTTAAACCTGACTCCAATCTACCTTTATAGTTTCAATAGATATTACATCCCTTAACATTCTCTTTGGTACAGCTAAAAGGGCTCCTTATTACTCCTTATACTTGACATTCCATCTCAGCTCCATTTCCTACTGGAAAAATGGTCTGCTCTTAGAGCCTGGGTTCTAAGCCTGGCTCTGTCACTAAATAATTGTGGGACTTCCTTCAAGTCCCTTAATTTCTCTGAATGTTCTCTTCTCTGAAAAAAAAAAATGAGATTATTGGACTAGATTTCCAAGACCTCATCCTAATTTAATGTGGTATCATTCTATTATAATTCATTTCACTGTGGAACAAGAGTCTGCATATACAAGGAACTATTTTTAGCTCATTCCTGCCTCTGGCTGAGGGATTAAGCTAAACACAGTCCTTAGCTGGGAACAAAAGACATGAACATTCTGTAGCTGTGAGTCTTAAGATAACAAAATATCAAATTAATTCCCTACTTTATACTTTGAATTTTTCTCTATTTTACCTACTTCAGCTATCTGCAATTTTAGCCTTATAAGTGCTCTATCCCTACATGTCGACTGCAATTTTTCAACATTTTAGTATAAGGTTTTTGTGAGTTCCTATAGGTAAAGAAATCCATTACCCAATGGTCAATGTTCTAATGAGGACTCTCTCTGGATTTTCCCATGCTGGTCTTCAATAACAGATGCACAATAGTCACCAAGTTCATACTTAAAGCTCCTCCTAGATAGCTACTGCTAGAGCTTGTACCCCACTAGTGTAGGCTTTGAAAACCTATAGCCACCGGAGTGAAGTATTGGAGGAAGACTTTAGTAAAGGTTATACATATCATAGCCAAATTTTACTAATTAAAAAGATTTCAGTTTTCTGAAGGAGATTTGGAGTCAGAAATACTGGAACTAAAATCTATTTTTAGTTTTTTTTTTTTTTTTACAAACTGTGACATATTCAAGCCACTTTCCCCTTTGAGCTCATTTCTTCAAATAACAATAATAATAATAGTTACAAACCTCCTTTATAGGGTTGTTGCCAGGATTAAAAAAGAATGTATGTGAAAATGCTATAGAAAGGTCACCTTGTATATGATGCCTTAAATTCTGAAAGGCAGTGAAATGTTCAATATATAAGATGCTGAAAAATTTTCACTCAGTCATCACAGCAGCTCTTGTTGAAAAGCAATGTGGCCTAATTAATCAAGGCTGAAGTTGAAATCAAGGAGACCTCATTTTGAATCTGGCCTCAGAAACTTGCTGGACCAATTAACCACTCTTGGCCTGGATTTCCTCATCTTTAAATGAGATAATAATAGTGCCTTCCTTACAGAGTTGTAAGGATCAAATGAAATAATTTATGTAAAGCACTTTGCCTTACTGCCCCTCTCCTAAATCGTCTCTCTTTCTTGTGTATTTTCATGACACCATTTTTGCTTTTGATTTTCCTCCTACCTGTCATCATCCATCTCATGTTTCCTAGTCATTATGATCTATCCTGGACCCTTTTCTTTTCTCTCACTTCATCCTCTTTTCCAATGACCTCTTTAGCCTCTACAGGTTCTTTATACATTCTTCTATGGGTTATCATCTTTAGAGATGACTACAGGATTTATATGTATATTTATGTGTAATATTATATATATCATATGTTACAATATTATAATTATAACATATATTTATATGCAACCCTGTTATCTCCACTGAGCTCTGGGCCCTCATCACCATCCATTATATACTTACAATTGGATATTTCATAGATATCTCAGAATCAACAAGTTCAAAGCAAGATTCACTTTCATTCTCCAAAAATCTTTCTTTATTCCTAAATTGTCTATTTTACTTGAGGACACCATTCTTCCAGTTACCAGGTTCAAACTTCATTTGTATGCTACCCTTTTCTCTCATTCCCCAATTTCAATCATTTGCCAAGTCTTGTTGGTTCTACCCACTCTAGATTTTTTTATCTGAATCCTTCCCTCTACTTACATGATCACCACCCTAGTTCAAGCCTTCATCACCTCTTGCTGGCCCTATTAGAATAGCCTCTGAATTTGAAGTTTTATGCCTGTATTCTCTTTCCTTCTAGTCTCCAATTCATCTATGCAATGGTCAAATTGATATTCCTTAAGAAAGAAATTCCTTAAGATTGACCCCGTCCTTACCTACCATGCTGAAGAAGCTCCAATAGGTCCCTATTGCTTCCAGGATCAAATATAAATTCCATTAAGCAATTAAATTCCTTTACAATCTGGCTGTAGTTTATAATTCTAGACATATTGTTGTATATTATTCCCCTCTATGCATTCTATTTTTCAGGAAAATTGTCCTGCTTGCTTTGCTTTTTCCTGTAGATAGCATTCCACTTTCTGTCTCTGTACCTTTATATAGGCTGTCTTTGGTACCTATAATACATTCCCTCCTACTTCTATCTGTTAGAATCCCTAGCTTCCTTCAGTGTTCAGTTCAAGTGTTACTTCTTATCTGTGGCATTTTGTGATCCCTCTATGTACTAGTACATTTCCTCTGGACATTTTTTTGTATAGATTTTGTGTATTCTGTCTTCTCAGAGGGTAAGGGTTGGAACTACACGAATATAGATTTGTGTCTCTTCCTCTCCATAGTAAAATGTAAGGTCCTTTGTATCCCCAATGCCTAACTTAGTCCCTGGTATATAGTAGAAGTTTAATAATTGCTTGATGAATTAGAGAAATGTCAACCATTATTGTTGTTCTTACAATTATAATTTTTTTTTGGTATATTCCACCTGGAAACATTAGTGCTTAGCCTGAGTTTTCTTAAATACTCCAGTGCTATTTCTTGTTATGGATTCTTCAACTCAGATCTCTCATGTGGTAAGGTGAAGCCATTACAGAATGCAGGAAACAGAGAAAGCAACAGTTTTATAGACTTTTATTTTATGTTTTAATGTTTCAGATCAAGGTACATTTCTTTAGTATCTTTTGTATTCCCGTTTTGAAAAATAAATAATATCATTGTAATTGGGAGCATTTTCTTTCTCAAGTTCTCTTTTCAAACTCTGCAAAGAAGGAAGATTGGTGCAGTGGAAAGAGCCTGAGGGTAGGCATCTGGTGACATGGGCCCTACTACTGGCTCTACCATAGAGTTTCTGTATGGCATGAGGCAAGCCCCTTTCCTTGAGTCTTATGTTTTTCATATGTAAAGTGAGGATCTCTATGGTCCCTGCATGCTTTTGGTCTGTGCATAATTCTATGAAAACCCTATAGAAAAAACTTTGAGAGCATCTTTTTGTATATTTTAATAGTCTACTTATGGGGTATCAGACTTAATAGTTTTAGGAAATTGAGGCAGAGGACAGTTAAACTGGAAAACAAAATGTGAGAAAAATGTTCCCTCAAAAACTATAGCTTCCCAAACTGTGATTTTTGAGTAGCAATGGTTAGAGAGATTTATTTCCTTTCTGACCTGGGTTCCTCCTCATACTTCTGAACCCTTTGGATTTGGAATCCCTCTTATTCAGCCTATGGTTTGTGGTGCTAATTTGATACTATTCTGGGTTAAGATCATTTTACAAAAATGTCATGTCAGTAATACCCTCGGAATTCTGTTAGGCAAATACTGCTGCCAGCATCATGTAGGAGGTGAATTGTTAATACTATGGGAATGTAAAAGTTTTTTACATTCCAAAACATTTGTTTTAAACTTTAAAATGACATGGTGTTAAGCTAATCTATGTGATTCTAAAAGCTTGTGGAATGTATTCCTTTTTTTTTTTTTAATGACCCAATATCTATTACTTTTACTTCTCAGTGAAGCATATAATAAGCATATAAATTCAACTCCTTATTTAACACCAACAAATTTGCTGAAGTAAGATGAGACTGGTTGATGTAAATATGTGGTCTCTAGAATCATGAAGGAAGCACCTCTAAGTTCTGGGTTCTCTTTCCCCTTAGCACTAATCCTTGGAAACAAGCAGGGATTTTTTGGAAGGGCATGCATAAAAATGGAAGCTGGATTTCTAGTGTTTCACTGTTCAGTCCCACAGCAGCAGATGGTGTGAAAGCAAGAAGATATTATAACAGCTTGTTCAGCCTGGCTCAGAAATCCTGCTGTCTAAAAAACATGCATCTCTAAAAGTGCTAACTAGCAAAAGGTTCATGGTTAGAGGAAGGGGGAGAAATGATAAAATCATTCCTTGTTTTAACTCAAGATTAAATAGATTTTAAGTATGCCTGGGAAAGTAGTGACGAAGCTAATCAATGCTGATTGGGGGAGATTCCTTACTAGGATAGGGTAGTGGAAAGTGCATTGCATTTAGGATCAGGATAACTTGGTTGAAATTCCAGTTCTTATGCTTATTACCTGTGTGACCTTAGGCAAGTCACTTCTATTATTTGGGCCTTTTAAAACCTTTTCCAGCTTTAAAATCCTACAATTCTAATATTTATTCTGGTGACTGAGTAGAAGTTATTTTATCTTTGTGTTGCCAACATTAAATACAGTGCCTCATAGACAGTGGGTGCTTAATAAATATTTGTTTACTATATAAATTTTTTAAAAGGTCCAATGGTGATATTCTAGTAGCAGGTCTGAGCTGAAGTGGTGATAATGAGGAAAGAGAATGATTTGAAAAACAAAGGATGGTCCTATGTAAAGTGATGGGATTGCCCACTGAATTCTCTTTGTAATATCTCATCTTCTGTCATATGACCACACAAACTTGAGAGATTTTGTTTGTATTGTTCTGCTTTTCTTCCACTCTTTCTGAGTCACCCTGCTGTTTTCTTACCACCACTAGAATATCCTCCTGCTTCTTGGTTTTGATGGTACATGCTGCTTTGATGTTCTTGAGGGGGTCATAAGAGGCACTGATTGGCTGAGGGCATTGGAAGCGCTCACGGATGAGATAACCATGTCTCGTTGTTGCAATGAACCCATCAGCTGTAGAAATAATTTTGTTTACAGTTGCACATACAAACTGAACAGCCAACAAGGAACCTGTGGACAAGTCAAGGAGACACAAAGGAGGAAATTAAAACAATCAAGATGAGCTGGGTAGGCAGCACTGTTCCAGGCATCTGTCAAAAGAGACAGAGGAATCAACTTCTTTGATTGCCATATTTTATAATGTAACAGAGGCAGTATGAGTAGTGGAGAGATTACTGAGCTTGGAGGCAGAAAAACTTTGCTTCAAATACTTCTTTTTCATATATATATATATATATATATATATATATATATATATATTTGCAGAGGCAATTGGGGTTAAGTGATTTGCCCAGGGTCACAGCTAGGAAGTGTTAAGTGCCTGAGGTCAGATTTGAAGTCTGGTCCTCCTGACTATAGGGTTGGTTCTCCATCCTTTATACCAACTAGTTTCCTCCTTCTTTTTAATATTTAACCAGCTATTGGATTATGTCAGCCTTAACTGACTTAACTACTAAGTCATGGATGGCAGCAATCTATTGGGATGGAAGACTTCCTTACACTTGAGTTCAAATCACAGATTGTTCACATATATTACTCTTGAGTTAATGATGATTAATACCTTATGGTTCCAGATTCATAGATCTAAATTTATGGAATCTTAGAATGTCAAAAGCTAAAAAGTTTTTAAGGAAGGGACTTTGCAACACAGAATCTCATTGTTGGAAGGAACCCCCCCCCCCCCGCACAATCTGATCTAATACATGCTAAAATAAGAATATCTTCTACAACATACACAAGTGGTCATTTAGTCTTTGCCCTGTCACTGGACTAGCAAAATAATTTGGGGATACTTAAGTTTTGTGTGAAAGTATCCAAAGCCCATGACCCTAACATCCTCCTTGGAAAATGAATACTTTATTAGCCCTCCAAAATATTAGATTCTAGGATGTCAGAATTGGAAGGACCTCATAACATAAAATGCTGAAGTCAAAAGGGTTCTTAGTACATGGAATGTTACATATGGAATTTTTTTAAATAGAAAATTAGGGGAAAAGGGTCTTCAAAACATGGAATGTCAAAGGCAGAGGAATCTTAGAGTGCATCTAGTCCAATTCTTTAACATTTCAAAGGAGATAACTAAAGTGCAGTAAGGGGGACAGATTTGCCTAAGGTCAGGTACATATCATATTTTGTAAACCTTGTCCAATTTGCATCATACAGATATTCAAATGTGGTCATATTAGGCACTCCATAAATGTATGTTGAATGAATGAACAGTTATTATAGCTCAATGCTCTACTGAAAGAACCATTTGTTCAAATGGATTGACTATGGAAAGATTAGTGAATTCTCTTACCAGGTCTCAACTGCAAAGCACCCTCTGACATAGTCTTGTTATATCTAACAGGAAGTTATTAAGATTATTAAATATGCCTTTATTCTCCAGGAGTTTCCCTCAAGCTAGCCTCAGGGAGAGAGAAAGAACAGAGGTCCCAAACTTGGATCCTTTTCTTTCCTTGCCACAAGAACACAATAGCAATGGGACTTGAACTCAAATTCATGGAGATGATTTGGCCCATTACAATGTAAATAAAAAAATTTCAAGAGGCTGCCAAGCAACTGGAATTTATTTAGCCACTGTGATATCCCAATACATTCTAAAATTTACAATGCTCATAACCACAAGTGCTAAGCATTTTGCAATAAAATCTTACCAAGCATATTTCTCATAAGAACCCAGTGAAAAATGGTATTACTGAAATGATAAAGTTCAAGACAGGATTCACCCACTCTACAATGTGTGTGGAATCATTTCTCTGACCTCTAATGTTTCAGAACTAAGATAAATGAGTATTCAGAGAGCCTTTTCAATGTCTGGAGAAGGTTCTCTGAAGATACAGTATAATATGGGGGACAGATTTTTACTTTTAAAGTAGAGATGAGGAGAGGCAAAAATTAGAGTTTCCCAGAATCATTTATCCTTGTAGCATAGGTACAATAACTGCTTAGACCAGACATATAAAAATATCAAAATTGTAGATAAGTAGAAAAGTGGAAGGGAAAGCAAATACAATGGATGATAAAACTGGAATCCAAAATTTGACAGGTTGTATGGTATGTCTACCATGTATGGTAGGCACTAGAGATACAAAAATAAAACTGGAATAGTCGTAGCCAAAATGGAATTCACATTCTTCTAGGACAGGAATTCTTAACTCTGTGTATGTGTGTGTGTGTGTGTGTGTGTGTGTGTGTGTGTGTGTATGAGAGAGAGAGAGAGAGAGAGAGAGAGAGTTTGATGGATCTCTTTGGATTCCTCAGGATTGTGTTTTAAAATGCATAAAATCAAATATATAGAATTACACCAAGGAAATCAATTATATTGAAATACAATCATCAAAATATCTTTTAGAAATTTTATAAACTCCAGATTAAAAGCCTCTGTATTAGGGGGATACAGCATGTCATGGCATTACCTACTTGATGTCATGGTTGTCTTTGAGAATGAAGGACAAATAACAAGAAATAAGAAAATACAAAATAATTTTAGAAAGCTCTAACAATAGCGGGAAGAGGGGTCATATCAATAACTTAATAAACATTTATTAAGCACCTATCATGTGCTAGGCATTTTGCTAAGCTTTGGGATACAAAAAGAGACAAAAGATAGTTCCTGCCCTCAAGAAGTTTATAATCAAGTGGAGGAGACAACATGCAAACATACAAAGCAAGCTATATACGGAATATATATTTAAGAGGGGTAGGGAAGGCTTACTGACAGGGTGGGATTTTAGCTGGGACTTCGAGGAAGTCAGAGAAGTCAGTAGTCAGAGCAGATGAGGGAAAGTGTTCCAAACATGGAGAACAGCCAGAAAAAAATGTCCATAGCCACAAAAACCATTATCACTGGATCAAAGAAAAAGTACTTGGAAGTAAGGCATAAAATGACTTGAAAGGGAAGGGGCTAGATTATGAAGGGTTTTGAATGCCAAATAGCTTTTATACTTGTTCCTGGAGGCAATAGGAATCCATTGGAGTTGAGTGGAGAAGGGTGAGAGAAGAACAAGAGAAGGGTAACATTAGGGTGCATCAGGAAAAATTTTCATGTAAGAGTTGACACCCGAACTAAATCTTAAAGGAAACTTAAGAATTCCAAGAAGCAAAAATGAGGAGGACATTGTATAAATAAAAAGGGGATACCATATAAAAAGGCACAGAAACAAAAGATGGCATGTTTGAGATAGCTAGTAGGCAAGATTGTCTAGAATTATTAAACTTAATATGGACAAACATCAGGTCTTACACTTGGGTTAGACCAATCAATTGCACAAATACAGAATAGGAAAGACATGTTTAGAAAACAGTTCATATGAAAAATTCTGGGAGTGTCAGTGGACCAGAAGCTTAATATGAGCCTGCAATGTGACATCATAACCAAGAGGGCTCTTGGGATCTTAGGCTGAATTTACAGAATTCTGATTAGTGGTTTTCTCCCAAGGGTAATTTTAGCTTCTTTTCACAGTGCCTAGATCAGTATAAAACTCATTGAAAAAAATTGAGAGAGTGACATTAATGGGAAGAAGAAAGTACAAGTGTATTGCATAGGTCTCCAAAGAAGAAAAGTTATTGAGGGATAATTGTAAGACAATTGTAAGAAATGTCTCTCTTAACTCATCCTATAGCTAAATGGCAGAGTACATAGCCTGCAGAACTTGAAAGCAAGGAAGAACCAAGGAAGACTTGGGTAAATCACTTAGCTTTTATCAGGATCCATTTCCTCATCTGTAAAATGAGGAAATATCTCACAGTTCTGATAAGAGGATAAAAGACAATTTTATATTATTGTTCAGTGATTCAGTTGTGTCCAACCAGAGCTTTCTTGGCAAAGATACTGGAGTGGTTTGTTATTTTCTTCTTCAGTGTGTCCCCATTTTACAGATGAGGAACTGAGGCAAATAAGGATTATATGACTTGCTTAGGATCACATAATAAATGAACTCAGATCTTCCAAACTCCAGGCTCAATGCTCTATCTACTGCACAAATTAGCTGTGTGTGTGTGTGTGTATACATATACACACATATATCTTTACAAATTTCAAATCACCACATAAGTATTAGCTATTAATTAGTGTTAAATGTTTGTATCTGATTCTATAGAATCTATTGGTTTACTCTATAGAGTGAAGCAATGATACCTTAGTTTAAAAAAAGTTTTGTTTTTGTTTTTGTTTTTTTTCCTGGGAGACAATTCTAGAGGCTGAAAAAAGAAAGCAATTTAATTGGAAATCTTAGATATCCAATCTGCATATGGGTTCTTTAAAAGATCTGTGATTTCATTGTTACAAGTGTGCTCTCCATCAAAATAGAATGTAACCACTACATGCCTTAAAAGCCTCACCTAGTGATATCCATCCTTCCATGTGTGAGCCTTTCCAAACTTAAGCAGTCATCAAACATATAGGTCAATTGCCAGACCTCACCTTTCTAATTTGGTAGGATCTGCCAGGCCTTCATTCCCTTGGCCTAGCTCCAGAACAAGTCACCTCTACTCAAAAATGAGGGATCAGAGCAGGAATTTAGTGAAAGACATATATCTCCACTTAATTTCTTCTTTACAGATGCACTTATTGTCTAGAAGTTATCCAATTTAGCTGTAGTCTATTTAAAGTTAGTAATAAAAATAGCATTTATATAGCATTTTAGGATTTACAAATATTATCTCATTTGATCCTCACAACAGCCCTGTGAGATAGGTGCTGTTAATATCCCTATTTTCATAGGTGAATAAACTGAGGTATAAAGGATTTAAACAACTTGCCTAGGGTCAGATAGCTAGTAATAACAGCTAACACTCATATAGTTCTTACTTTGTGAAAGACACTGTGCTAAACACTTTAATTATCATGTAATTAATCTAATTAATCCTCAAAACTATCCTGAGAAGAAGGTGCTATTATTATCCTCATTTTACAGACAAGGATACTGAGGCAAGTAGCAATTAAGTAACTTGCCTAGGGTCCCACAACTAGTAAGCATCTGCAACTGGATTTGAACTCAGATCTTTCTGACTCCAGGCCAATGCTCTGTTCACAATGCCACCCAACTCTTTCATGATATTTAATCATCTGATATGTTTACTTTAAAAATAAAATCATTCTTTGCACATTTTAACCTATATCAGATACCTGCTATCTTGAAAAGGAAGGAGATAAGGGAGAAGGGAAGAAAAAATTTGCAACAAAGTCTTACAAAAATGAATGTTGAAAACTACCTTTACACATATTTGGAAAAATAAAATACTATTGAAAAATAAAAATAAAAATGTTAAGTGCAAAAGAGGTGAATTAGACCTTACTTGAGTAAACTCAATTAGTTACTGCTTTCTGCTCCAAAATAGTAAAGGCAAATTGACTGTTTGAAAAAAAAGATGAGATGAAATAAAATCATTCTTCACTAAGAGATTCCATTGTTAGGAATATTTCACCCAAGGAGATCAAAGGCAGGAAGATCATATTTGTAGCAAAGAACTGGAAATAAAATTGATGTCCATTGACTGGGGAATAGCTAAATAAATTGTGGTACATAAATGCAATGGAATATTATTGCACCACTTGAAACAATGAACATGTAAAATATGGAAAGACATTTACATAATGATACAAAGTAAGTAGAATCAGAAAACAATATATAATGACTACAACAATGGAAATAATAAATGAAATTAAACTGAATGTTTTATAGTTACAGTGGCCAAACTTGGCTTTAGAAAAGAGATGAGAAAATTTGCCTCCCTCTTACTGGGGAAGTAGGTATCATGGGGATGAAATGTTGCATATGCTGTTGGCTTTGCTTGATGTATGAAGTGGTTGCTGAACTTTCCTTTTTAATCTGTTAGAAAGGAAGACTTTCTGTGGAAGGCAAAGGGGAGGGAGAGAGCTATGTTTTGAAATAAGTGTGGTGTAAAAGCAAAAGGTAAATTTTTTTTTAGATCTATGTGAAATATATTGGATTACTTGCCATCTAGGGGAAGAGGCAGGGGAAAAGGGAGGAAATTTGGAACACAAGGTTTTGCAAGGTTCAATGTTGAAAAATTACCCATGCATATGTTTTGAAAATAAAAAGCTTTAATAAAAAATAATAAAATATATGTAAAATAACTCACCATCAGAAACATTCCAGACTAGAATGGATTGATCCTTTAACCCACTATATACATACTTATCATCTTTGGAGAAACAGACACACTGAATTCCTCGGGAGAAGGCACTCTGGTAAAAATTAACAATGAGAGTTTGATTATGTCTTAAAAGAAACATAAATGAAAATTACAGTTAGAAATCTAACCCTGAAACATTTAAACAGCGACATAGCCATAGCAAAGTTTGGGATGGAGCACTCAATCCCACTGAGAAGATGAGCTCCTGTTTATACAACACTTTAAGGGTGACCAAAAACATTTCTCACAACAATCCTAAGATTGCACCAGTATTATTTTCCCATTTTACAAAGAAATTGAGTCACAGAAAGGCTGGGTGGCCTGCCAAAGTTTGGATGTTTGGTTAACGTTAGGATTTTAACCTCAATTGGCCATTTTGCCTCTCAAGGGAGGAGACCCTTCTGTCTCTTTGTGCTATATTATAATAGCCCACCAGTAGATGTATAGTGGTGCTATTTTGCAGTCATGTCAGATTTGACTGCTTTTGGAGTTTTCTTAGCAAAGATCTTGGAGGGGTTTGCTATTTCCTTCTCCAACTCACTTTACAGATGAGGAAACTGAGGTAAATGGGGTTAAGTGACTTGAACAGAGTCACACAGCTGTCTGAGGTCAGCTTTGAGACCTGGCACTCTTCAATATGGCTCTAGCTAGTGACCCAAATACATAGTGTCTTTACATAAATACTTATTGATGACACACTAAACATTGTGTTTAAAAGACTCAGGGACTCTGGATTAAGTAAATAACATTTTTTCAAACCAATAAATTTAGGTAAAAAATTAGTGGAATCCCCATTGTTCTTCAGTCTCTTTTGTTTACAGATAAGCATATATTACACTTTAATTTCACTACAATATAATTACTCTAAATCTACATCACTTATGTAGTATTACCACAATCAGGGAGGCAAGACAATTGAAACATGGGGATCAGAAAGTTGCTGTTGCAGATAATAGTATTAATAAGTACACTACCCATTCTAAAAACTATCTGCTGACAGCAGAAAATACCAGGTAGAGCCAAAATCTCTGGGTTGATTCACTTAGGCTGGTCTGGAATAATGTGGTCATAATATTACAGAGCTGTAATGAGTAAGATGATCAGGGCTTTGCCTCAAGGCAAAGGTGCCTCAAGGCACCAAAATGTAGAAATCTCTGAAACTACAATCCTTTAACAAAATAAAAATATCATTTTCAGTCCTTATCAACTTCCTTATACCCCTACTCCAACAGGCTCAACCCTAGGTAAACTCCATACTTCTTTGGTCCCCAGCTGAATTTGCCATTAAAACTGATTTGATGATGTTTTTCCCTTTCTCTGGGCACCAAAATTGCTAGTGATGGATACGATTTACCATTAAAGGAGAGAAGAGAGCAATAACTCAGTCTGCTATCTGGCAGAGCATTTTAAATCAACTTCAGTGGTTTTCTCTGTGTTCCCCTATGTTTTTGACTTCTAGGATAAATCTTGTGAACAGGCCATGTTGTAACTTGCACACAATTGTAAGCACAAAGAACTATGATGATAATTATTGTGTCATGAGATTAGTAATAGCTATTTTCTTGACCTTCCCTATTCTTTCAAATGTGCCTGATTTGGCTGGTACAAAATTGAAAGCCAACATAAACAAAAGAGCATCTAGCTGCCTTAATGACTTCAAGTAACCATGTCCAGATTAACTGAATTTCAAAGTACTGAAAGAAATGGGATATATTATGGATGTGTCACTGTTTGTGATCTCTACCACTGGCTGGTAAAGGAGAAATGTTATCTCAATTTCTCAAACAGGAAAAGAATGAAATCTGCATACTATGGACCAATTAGTCTAATTCCTAATTTATTGTCACTAAATGTTTGAATTGTATACCTATTACATGTACCTGTAGACCCAGGGTCATGTAAAAATTTCTCAGGCATAAAGGGGTCACAACTAGGCAATATTAAGGAAAACATCGTTTCCAAAGAGAGGGACATGATAGTCTTGCTGTCCTATTCCCTAATCAAAATGAAGTATTCAGTTCTGGGACACACAATATATGGAGAACATGCAAAAGAGATCAGCCAAGATGATGAAGATCACATCATATAAAGAGATCATATGAATATGACCTGTAAGAAAAAAAATTGGGATATTTACCCCGGGGACAGAAAATGTAGTAAGGACATGATAGCTGTCTTCAAAGACTTTGATATGGAAGAGGCTTTAAACTTGCTCTCCTTGGATGCAGATAGTAGCTAGCAAAACTAGGAGAATGGGAAGAAATCATAGAGGCAGATAGCATTGATGAAGGGAAAAACTTCCTAATAATTATAGCTATCCAAAAGCAAAATGGGCTGCCTCCGTCTATAGTACAATAACTTTCAGAAGGATTCTTTGAGGGGAAAAAAAAGCTGGATGATGATTACTCTTTAGATTTTAGAATTCTTGATCAATTTAATTAAAGTTAAAAACTATTAAGTGTTTACTGTTTGTAAAGAACTGTGTGCTAGAGTCTGGAGCAGTAAAGACAAACATTATAGTACCTGTCCTGAAAGAGTTTACTTTCTATTTAGAGTACGCAGCATGTACATAGATAAGTAAAAGGATCACAGCAAAAGTGAAACCTTAAAGAAAAATAAGGATTATGCCTGTTTGACTAGATGGCTTCTGAGATTACATTCAGCTCTGAAAATATATGCTTCTGTGACCCTTTCAGGAGGAAAGCCAGGTGGAACAGTAGATAGAGTGCCAGGTCTGGAGGAAGGAAGATCATCTTCCCAAGTTCAAATCTGGCCTCAATGACCCCTGGGCAAATCCTGTTTGCCTCAATTTCTCAACTGTAAGATGAGATGGAGAAGGAAATGGCAAACCACATCAGTATCTTTCCCAAGAAAACCCCAAATGGGGTAAGATATGATTGAAAACAACTAATCTTCTCAGAGGCTAAAGGACCCTGACAGTAATTGCCGTTTCAATGTCTCAGCAAATCAGTGTTAGTAAGTCATTTAAGCTCTTATCTATAAAACAAGAAAAATACTATTTTGTTAGGATTTTGAGGAAAACAGAAATACAAGTTGCTACTCTTATTACTACTACCATCATCATTATTAGCATTTTGATAACTACCTACTCATAGAATTCTTAGGTTTTCTATGTTTAAGAATTAAGGCCTACCTCAAAAGTCAGCATATGTTTCCACTTGCAGAGCTCTAGGTCCCAAAGGTACAGCAGAGACTCCTGAGAACTGCTTACTGCCCATTGTTCTTTGTGGCTGACTTCTAAACAAGTAACTTTGCCCTGGGGGGCTTCTAAGGGGAAAACTTTGGACTTTGCACACTCATAAATAAATATTTCTCCATTGGTCATGCCATAAACTACCTGGTAGTTGGTGAGAACAGCTATACTTGATATCATAGCAGGAAGCTGAGTATAAAATATGTATGTAGGTCCATCAATTACTGGGCAGGGATCTTCTGGCCTAATGTCCATCACCAGTACTATATTATCATATGCAATGACCAGCCGTTCCTCCCCTCTGCTCAGGGCCATGCATTTGACTGATTTCTTAGCTTCTGGGGGTGGGATGCACATTACATCCTGCCTGGAGTTCAGGGGAAACACTAGGACTGTTCCTGAGATCAGCCCAGCAAAGAGCAACTTCATTTGTTCAGCGACTTCCAAGCACCGCACTTCATTTGAAGCATCTAAGATATCATGATCTTCCCCTGAAATAAAGACAGTTTTTGCATCAAGAACAACTTTGTTTTTCATTCAAACAAAAGATAAGGTGGTTTGATGGAAAAAGTTCTAGACTAAGAAACAGGAGACCTGGGTTCTAGTCCTGGCTCTGCTATTAACTTACTTATATAACCTGGGACTGATCACTTCATTGCTCTGAACTTCAGCTCATGGCAAGAAATCTGACATTCTCTGTTCTAAGGCCCCTCCCAGCTTCCACATAATTGGGTTCTAGGGGCTCTTCCAGCTCTGACATTCCATGTTTTAAAGTTGTTTCCAGCTGTTCTATGATATGTATCTTAAAGTTGCTCCCGATTTTTATGTTTTGTGGTATACACAGTGAGTTCATACATATATGTGTGTGTATGTGTGTGTGTTATATATATAGTGCACCAGATCTAGGGTCAGAAGGCCTGAATTCAAATCCTACTTCTATTACCCATTACTTCTGTGGGCTCAAGTAGGCAATTTACCCTCCCTAGTCCTCAGTTTTTTCATCTGAAGAGGTTCTGCTCAATGACCTCTAAGGTCCCTTTCAGCTTTAACTCTGATCCTATGATCTTCTGGTTTACCTGTCACTTAAGCTTTTATATGGCATTTTACAAACCTTCCACAGAGTCCCAGACAGTGATTTTGTTTTTGTCTCCTATTTTGGGGAAGTATACATAGTTTCCATTGTGAGACACTGCAGCACAGCCAGTACGGTCCAAAAAGGGGGATGAAAGTTTATGCTTCCGGCTATAAGCAAGATCCCAAACACTGAATGATGATGAATTCCTGGAGGCAGAAACCAAAGTATTTCCACAGCAGGCCAACATATTCCCTGTGGTTCCCATGCCATCAAAAATGTCTAGAAGGGTCCCCTGTTCCGACAGACTCCAAACCTAAGAAGAATCAAGGGTGGAAGGAGGCAGAACTGAATATTCTATTAAATGTTTGCATATGGTGTGTATAGAGGGAGGTCAGCGAGGAGTTTGGGGCTGAGGGATAGTAGAGCATTTATCAGCCTGGATCAGGGGGTGAGCCTATCGAAGCCTCTTATTGGGGATAAAGGGAAGAAGAAAAGCATTAAGAAGGAGATATATGTGATATGTGTTGATAGGGATCGTGGGGTGTATTACTCCAAGAAAGTGGGCCAAGGGTACATAAAAGTCTTTGTTTTGGCCTCCTCAAGGAGTCATCAACTGCCAGCCCTTCCCTCCCCTAGCCCCAAATCTGGACCAGTGATGTCAAATTCAAATAGAAAAGGAGGCCACTAAACAATACATAAAGGTATCCACGGGTACATACTAAGTTAGAAAATCACATTAACATTATTTTTGCTTTATTGTATTTTTTAAATTTTTGTTAAATATTTCCCAATGACATTTTAATCTGGTTCAGGCCTGTGGGCCGCATGTATATATGTGTGTGGTCTTTCTGCTCTGGACACTATCCAAACACTAATGAGGTAAAGCCCTCACAGGAAACTCTAAGAGCCCCTGCTCCATCCCGATCCTTATCATTACCTGTTCCTTTCCTGAGCACAAATAGGACCCTTGAAGGGTAGTAGATCACTAGGCTCATATCTGTAATGAAAAGGAAGCTAAAGACAGAGAAGCAACAAGGTGTTTTGAAAAGAAAGATAAATTTAGACTCAGGAGGTCGATGCTAGGTGTGACCCTGGGCAATGACTTTCCCAGAGGGTCAGGTTCTTCATCTACAAAATAGAGATAAATAATACTGATATTGTCTGTCCCCTACTATTTTTGTAAGGAAAGAACTTCATAAATTTTAAAGCACTCTAAAATAGCTGAAAGATCTCTGGATGGTTATTGGATGATCATGTTTCCATTATGTTTTAACATAGAGAAGAAAAATCAGACTGGGGGCCAGGAGATTTGGGTCTTAGTCTCTGCTACTGACTTGCTATGTGACAACGAATTCTCTCTTTAGGGCTCATTTTTTTTATCAATAAAATGAGGAAATTGGACAAGATAAGGTTCCTCACAGTTGTAATTTTCTATGGTTCTGAGATCTAGAAAAACAGATGAATGTATCAGGGGCATTTGTAACTGTCCCACCATGTCCTTGGTCTGTGGTCCTTGAGGACAAAGCATCCTTTACCTGGATGAATGCATCAAGAGACCCAGTGACAATCACATTATTATCAGGACCAATAACGGCTGCTTCCACTGTGTTTTCATGTTCGAGATCTGTGGCCATGAATCTATGAAATCCCTTTGAATCTGCCAAAAATACTCGAACATATTTTCCAAAACCTGAAACAACAGTAGTTCAACAAGTCAACTCAGTGGATAGCAACAAGAATAACATTTATATTAGTTTGCAAAGTGCTTTATAAATATGATCTTGTTAAGTGCTTCTTAAGAATCTGTTATAGAAAGAGCCATGATAAAGTAGGGAAAAGTACAATGGGCCTCCCATCAAAAATCCTACAGATATAGAAAATGTACCAGATACATTAAGGAACCATTGGTGAAGTAGTGAACTGATCTGACCTTTTGGACCTAGGTAGAACAATTTGTAACTATGCTCAAAGGGCTATAAAACTGTACAATATCCTTTGACCCAGAAATACCACACAACATTTGCAATACAAAGAGATAAAAGAAAAAGAAAAGGACATATATGTATAAAAATATTTATAGCAACTTTTTTGTAGTGGCAAAGAATTGGAAATTGAGGGGATCCTCATCAATTAGGGAATGAGTTATAGCATATGATTGTGATGGAGTACTACTGTGTTCTGGGAAATAGTGGTTTCAGAAAAACATGGCAAAAAATATATTAACTGATGCAAAATGAAGTAAAAGAACCAAGAGAGCAGTGCAGTGTATGCAGTGCCAGCAATATTATAATGATGATCAACTGTGAAACACTTGGTTATGCTAATCAATACAATGATGCAAGATAATTCCAAAAAATTCATGATAAAAAAAAATGCTTTCCACTCCCAGAGAATTGATGAGTTCTAAATGCATATTGCAGAATAATTTCCCCTTTTTATTTATTTTTTGCTACTTTTTGAAATATGACTAATATGGAAATAATGTTTTACATGGTGTCACATATATAACATATAAGATACCAGAATAACTCTTGCTGGGAAAATCCTAGAAAAAAAGCAATCTTAGAGTCATTTTTTCCAACTCAGGTTAGCATAGGGAGACAGAGAAGTCTATCAATACTGGAGATGGATCTAGCCAAGAGCCACCAAGCAAACTGCTTCAGTGAAGGAAGAGGCTGTGCACAAGGATAACAAGTCAAGGAACTTGACCCAAGTCAGGAACTTGTAGAACTCAGACCAGGAGAACAATTAATTATCAGACTTTACCCTGGATCAGATTATTTTGGAAGCACAGCTTGCAGGTCCCAATCCTTAGCTTTCCCTGAAATCCTGGATTAAAACAACACACACTATCCCTAAGAAAGCAGCAGTAGGACTAGCCTAGACATTGTCTCTAGAAATGTGTATCAAGTTTAAAGTCAGAAAGTAAGAAAAAAGAAAATATAAAAAGAATCCCAACCTAAAAAGTAATTATGGTGACAAGGATATTTAAGACAAACTGAGAAGAAAAGAATGACTCTATTAGTAAAGTCCCAAAGTAAAATACATATTGGTCACAGATTCAACTAGTATTCCAGAAGATGAAGCATTGTTTTTTTTAAGAGTTTAAAATGTTTTTTGTAAGTAAATGAGAGCACTAGAGAAAATGTTGGAAAATAAAAAGGAAATTTGGAAGAAAGAATTTAAAAGAGAATTAATATCTTGGCTTAAGAGGTATGAAACCTTATCCAAGCAACAAAGTCCCTGAAAAGTCAAATAGACCAAACAGAAGCCAAGGAGCCTATGAGACAACTGGACATGGTTTTAAAAAAAAAAGATTGAAAAATAGAAGTAATGGAAATTATAATCTGCCCAGCAATAACTATCAGAAATGAGGGCAGACACTCTCTAAGGGATTGCATGTAGGGATAGCTAGGTGGTGCAGTGGATAGAGCACCAGCCCTGAAGTCAGGAGGACCTGAGTTCAAATGTGGCCTCAGACACTTAACACTTTCTAGCTGTGTGACCCTGGACAAGTCACTTAACCCCAACTGCCTCAACAAAAAAAGAGAGAGAGAGAGAGAGAGAGAGAGAGATTGCATGTACCTATGTGCTTACATTCTTTGCTATGCTTACTCATGGGACTGAGAGCTACACACTTCCATGGCTGTGAATAATAAACTGCCTGACTTGTGATACTTGAATGCTCATGTTCCTCCTTAGCACCTCACCCATGTTCTCTTCAATCATTTGACTATAAATGTTTGTGACAGGGTATTTGTTTTGGTTGTTGTTGTTGTTGTTGATTGGGAAGGGAAATACAAAAAAAGAAAGAGAAGGCAGATTTTAGTTGATCGGGAAAAAATTAATAAAAAAGAATCTGCTTAATGAGTCTTAGTTTCCTTATTGGTAAAATCAAAAGATTGGACTAGAATAAAGATCTCTTATTTCCTTTCCAGTTCTAAGTCTTATGAATCTAGATGTTATACTCTTCCTTGTGAAGAGAATACAACAATAGGCATGGGCCTTTTATCTGCTGTTTGATTCCTTTCATCTGAGATGCTGGAGAAAATCGTGGAAGGCTTCCTGCAGGAGGTGATGTTTGAGCAGATCCTTGAAGCATGGATAAGGAAAAGAATCCCAAGTGTGTGAACAGTATGTTGCTAATTTGGGTGAAAAGCTGAGCCTACCCATAGTTGGCAATAGAAGCGGAAAAGGAATGGGCAGCTTTCAGAGATTTTGATGTATAGCACAGCATTTATTCATCTGGGCCAGAATGTTTACAAACATCAGGATTAATTTGAAGAAAATGATGGGGAAATTCAGAAGTTACTAAATAAAAGAGGATAATTCCACAGGGTTTACCACCAGGATAATTTCTGTCTTTAAGAAGGAGCATTTAATTTCATCACCAGTAAAATACTTATATATAACCTATATCAAATCGCTTGTAATTTTAGAGAGGGGGAAAAGGAGAGAGGGAGAGGGAACAATTTAGAATTCAAAATATTTTAAAAGCAAATGTTAAAAAGTGAGTATTAAAAATTGTCTTCACATGTAACTGGAAAGAAATCAAATACTATTTAAAAAAATAAAGTGCAACTTAAGCTTAAAGAGATGCAGAATTCTTGGCTCAGTAAGAAGGCAAATGAAAATCAATTTTATGTTGATAGTAATGATCCAAAGTGTTTTTATGATGCCTTGAAGACTATTTATTGGCCAAAGACCTATGTTGCATCCCACTTACTCGGTGCTAATGGAGTCACATTGCACAGTGATAAGAACATGATTCTGGAGAAAGGAGCTGAACATTTCCATCATGTTCTCTACAGACCATCATCAAACAATGATGAAGCCATTGACCATATATTTCAGGTTGAAGTCAATACTTCTCTACATAAACTTCCAATTAAAGCAGAGGTTTTTTTAAGAAGAGCATTAGTCTCCTTTTGTGTGGCAAAGTGCAAGGCATTCATTCTAGTCCAGCTGAGATTTACAAGGCAGGGAGTCCACTGCTCATACAAAAGCTGACTGAAATTCTCCAGGTTATAGATCCCGCAGGAGTTCAAGGATGACTCCATTGTCCAACTATATAAAGGTAAAAGAAACAAATTGCCTTGTCACAATCACAAGAGGGTCTCTCTTAGTCACTGCTGTTAAGATTCTTGTCAGAGTCTTCTTTAATAAGCTAATCCTTCACTTGGAAGATGGCCATCTACCTAAGCCAGTATGGTTTCACAAAAAGCTAAGAAATGGTCGATATAGTGTTTGTTGTCCAACAACTCCAGGAGATGTCACAAGCAGAACAGTCTGTACACAATGTTTGCCAATTTGACCAAGGCTTTTGATACCATCAGCTGTAATGGTTTATGGAAGATCATGTCAAAATGTGGGGGTCTAGAAAAGTTCGTTGGTATTTTATGCCAATTTTATAATGGCATGTTTTCACAGGTTCTGGATAATGGATGATACTCTTCCACTTTCCCAGTCACCAATAGAGTAAAGCACATTTATATGCTTGCTCCCATACTTTTTAGCATCATGTTTTATCAGTGTTGTCAGATATTTTCAATGAAGATGCATATGATATTAAATTCCGCTTCTGCACTGATGGTAAATTATTTAACTTGAAAAGGTTACAAACCAGGCTCTGTGTGTGATTTTTTTTTGTTTGCAAAAAATTATGCATTTGATATAGATGAATTGCACATGTTTAACATATATTGAATTACTTGTCTAGGGGAGGAGAGAGAGGGAAGGGAAGGAAGAGAGCTTAGAATGCAAGGTTTTGCAGGAGTGAATGTTGAAAATTATCCCTGCATATGTTTTGAAAGTCAAAAGCTCTAATAAAAAAATTTAAATAAATAAATGAACTGAATATAAAACAAACAAAAATATAATGCACTTATTGCAGTCTCTGAAGATAAGATGCCTAAAATATGAATCAATTTTCTGCTGCTTAACTTATTAACACCAGGAAAAGAGAGGTTTTCCACCAGCCAGCATAACACCATCCTTACATGGAACCAACAGTTATAGCAAATGGAGAAATTTTGAATGCTGTGGATAAGTTCACTTACCTTGCCAATATACTTTACCAAGAACGTACACATAGATGATGAGGTTGATACACACATTGCCAGAGATAGCTCAGTGTTTGGGAAGCTCCATAGGAAAGTGTAGGAAAGAAGAGACTATCTACCAAACTGAAGGTTTATAGAGTCATTGTGTTGACCCCATTATTATATGTCTGTGAAACCAAGATAGCATACCAGCACCATTGCCAGGAAATTGAACTGTTTCTTATTAAATTGTCTTAGGAAGATTTTGGTAATTACCTGGCATGATAAGGCATTGAATACTGAAGTCCTTTCTCAAGCTAAATTGCCGAACATTAAAACTCTACTACAGAGAGCACCACTCCAATGGACTGACCACATTGTTCAAATGCCAAACATAAATTTGCCTAAAAGATTATTTTATGGAGAATTCACAGAAGGTAGGTGCTCACATGGAGGTCAGAAGAAGCAACACAATGACATGCTCAAGGTCTCTCTGAAGAACTTTGGAATCGATTACATGACATGGGAGACACTGACAAAGGACTGCTCAGCATGGTGTGTTCACATCAAAAAAAGCTGTTGCTCCTTTTTTCACAAATCATAAAATCAGAATTTGCAATTGCTCAAAAGAAACATAAGATGTGCAAATTTAGAGACATCTCCACTCCAAATATTCATGTAAACTTTTATTTGTGTCTGGCCTGTGGTAGAATCTCCTAAGCTTCTATTGATCTGATCAGCAACAGTTGGACATATTGTACATTGACTCAAATATAGTATTGTCATTTTGGTCCTCTCCAAGTACAAAGTACAGCCACCAACCATATGATTATGGTAGAATGTTGTTGTACTGTAAAAACTGGTGAACACAATGCTTTCAGAAAAACCTGAAAAGACTTACGTGAATTGACATAAAGTGAACAGAACAAGGAGAACATTGTATATGATAACAGCAGTGTTGTATGATGATCAACAATTCATGACAGCTATTTTCAACAATACAACGATTTAAGACAGTTCTAAAGGATTTATGATGATAAATGCTGTCCATCTCTGGAGAAAGAACTGATGGAGTCTGAATGCATATCAAAGCGTTTTTTAAAACTTTTTAAGTTTTTCTTTAAAACTTTTACTATATTTTCTTTCACAAAAATTACTAATAGGGAAATATGTCTTGTATAATTGCACATGTACAACCCATATCAAATTGTTTACCTTCTCAGTGATGGCGGGGAGAAGAAGAAAAGAGGAAGAGAATTTGGAACTCAAAATTTTAAATAAGTGGATGTTAAAAAAAATTACATGTAAGTGGAAAAAACAAAATATTTAATTGGTTCTGGGTTAAAAAAAAAAAGTATTAATCCTAATGAAGCTGTTGTTTATGGTGCAGCTGTCCAAGCTGCCACCTTGTCCAGAGATAAATCAAAGAATATTCAGGACTTGTTGCTTTTTGGTGTCACTTCTCCTTTCCTTAATACTGAAACTGCTGGTAGCATTATGACAGTTCTCATCAAACACAATATCTCTACCAAGCAGACACAGACTTTTACCACCTACTCAGTCAATTAACCTGGTATACTTATTCAGGTTTACAAAGTTGAGAGAGCAATAACAAAGGATAAATCTGCTTGGCTAGTTTGAGCTCACAAGGAATTCCCCCTGATCCCAGGGGTGTTCCTCAGAATGAAGTAATCTTTGTTATTAATGAAAATAGCGTCCTCCATGTACCTGCTGTGAATAGATCACAAGCAATGAAAAGATCACCATCACCAATGAAAAAGGTCATCTGAGCAAAGAAAACATTGAGCATATAAAGTTGAGAAATACAAAGCTGAAGATGAGAAGGAAAGAGGCAAGGTATCTTCTAAGGATTCACTTAAATCTTATGCTTTCAAACTGAAGGCTATGGTGGAGAATATAAAAGTAAAATTGGTAATGAATTCAAACAGAAAATCCTTGATAAACATTACAAAATAATCAATTAGCTGGATGAGAACTGGATTGCTGAGAAGCAAGAATCTGAGTATCAGAAAGAATTGGAGAGCTGCAATCTCATCATTATCAAACTGTACCAAAGTGCAGAGAGCATGCCAGGATATATGTCTGGTGGATTCCCAAGTGATGGAGTAGACCCATTTGGAGCTGCTTTTACTGGACCCACTATAGAATAGATGGATTAAACAAATTAAAAGAATACTCCACACAATTTTTCAAAATTTCAAGGACTCAAATTTGCAGCCAAGGCAGTGGCAGTTTAAAAGTAACATTTAAGTCAACTCTACCCCACCTCTCATGCAGGCAGGGCATTCATCTCCATCAGTGAGGAGAGACTCCTATACCAATGGGCTCTTGGGACTGGGGATTACATATATAAATCTGGGCATTCTAAATACTTGAATGTGTGCAGGGGGAGAGAAGTGAACAACATTGTATTTTATCAGTACTATAAACAAAAAGAAATTCAATTCTTGTCCTGAAGAATAAAATCTATTTAAAATTTGCACCATAAAAAGATCTTCCCAAATTCATTGCCATCCTATCTTTTTAATATTATCTTATGCTACTGTCCTCTAACTTTAGAAAAAAAGGAAAAACTTGATTCTAACATCTCTGCTGGCTCCATCATATCTCTCCTATCCTTTCATTTAAAAACAAAATAAAATTTATTTTAAAAAATGAATGTGTCTTCTCACTAGCTTCTAAATTTTCTGCAAGCTAGCATCTGATCTCATTCAACTGAAACTGCACTCTCTAATGATGCCAATGATATCTTCATTGCCAAACTTAATGGTTTGCTTGTTCTCAGTCCCCTTTCTCCTAGAGACAGCAAGGCAGCACACCAGATAGAATGCTGGACCTCAAACAAAGAATAACTGGGTTCAAACTGGTCTCATTTAGTGACTGTGTCCCCCTGAGTAAGTCACTTAACCTTGTTTAACCTGTTTCTTCATCTGCAAAATGGGAATAATAATCCCAGGATTGTTGAGAGATAATATTTATAAAACATTGAAAGTGCTGTATAAATGCTAGTTTTACAGTTATTATTCTTGATCTCTCTTCAGCCTTTGACACTGTGGATCATCTTCTTCTCTTGGATACTCTCTCCTCTCTAGATTATTGTAACACTTTTTTTTGTCCTAGTTCTCCTTCTATCTGACAGTTCCTTTTCAATCTCTTTTGCTGGATCTTTGTCCACGTCATGCCAATTAATCACAAATATCCACCTCGGTTCTGTCATGGGACTTCTCTCTTCTCTTCTTTTTCTGTCTCACTTGGTGATCTTATCAGTTCTCATGGATTCACTTGTCATCTCCAGCTATTTTCCTATTCGTCCAGTCCTATTCTCTCTCGAATTCTAAACTCATGCCACCAAATATTTTTTGAACATCTCAAATTAAAATATTCAAACTCATCATGTCCAAAAATGAACTTATCTTTCCTACAAAACTTTCACCTTTTCCAACTTTACTATTATTGTCAAAGGTTATCACCCAGGGTCATAGAGTCAGTGTCTCAGGCTACATTTAAATTTGCGTAGGTGTGTCTTCCTGACTCTAGACTTGGCACTCTATCCATTGTACTTCCTACCTGTCCCTGAAGGAACTGCTTAAAAGCCATCTAGTTCAAAGCTTCTTAAACTGTGAGTCAGTGACCCCTGAAAGTGGGGGTTCTGAACATACAACATGCATACCTTGTACTGCACATGTATGAACATTTCCAGAAACACCTCAACTCAGATTTCAGATGAGGTTGTGCAAAAATTTCTTAGGTGACAACAGGTCATAACTGCAAAAAGTTTAAGAAGCCCTGATCTGGTCCAATCTCCTGATTTTACAAATGAGGAAACTGGTTTACAGAGAAGCCAAGTAACTGGACTAAAATCACAGAGATAAATGGTAGAACCATGATACTTGCTCTGATTGGCCCCCAAACTGAATGTTAAAACCAAGGGTGGAAGGTTCAAGAAGATTTGGTCCCCAGGGGAAGATTTCTAAGGATGTGAGCAAGAGTTGCAGGGGCTGCAAAACCTGGGGTACCTTGTGGTCTGAACCATTGGAGAGAAAAACATTAATGAGATCATAAATCTAAAATATTGAAAGTATTCCTGGAGTACTTTGTACCTTGAGTATTCCAATACTCTGATGATTCTTATATTTTAAAGCTTTACATAAATATGAGCTATTATCATTTTTATTTGCTGGATTAAATTGAAATAAAAATTGTCAATAGAAACAGATACAAAATCAGAATATTATTTCAACCCCCTTCCAATCTTTTTGAACTGTTTAAAGTTTGTATTCCCTCCAAAGGGCATTTTATGGAATGTTTAAAGAAACTGATCAATCCCAAAAGCCAGCTTATTGAAATTTCATTGTGGCACCTAATTTGTAATGCAATCTTTTATGGAACTACAAAAATTCACTGTATACTTCCTGTCTACGTGTGTTTGAAAAATTCATCACACTAGATAGCCCCACTCTTCACAAATAACTGTGAAGAGGCAGTCTGGATGTTTCCAAAGCTTCTCAGATGCTCTAATCCCTTGCTCCACCTCCCTAAAGGGAAAATAAACTGAATCACCACTGCGCAGAAAATAGTACAGGACATACTTTTGCCAAACAGGTTTGGTTCCTTGTATGAGGTGTCCCAGAGCCTTTGGAGGTCCTTCTGCAGACCCTCAATGACTGTAATTTTAGATTAAAATCAACATCCTCTAAAAATAGGCCATCACTGGGGCAGCTAGATAGCTCAGGGGATAGAGCACAGGCCATGGAGTCAGGAGGACCTGAATTCAAATCTTACCTCAGATTCTTAATACTGACTGTGTGACCCTGGGCAAAAAAAAAGAATTAGGCTATTCCATCTTTTCCCCCTTCCTTCAAAGCTGAAAATTTAAATCTGGTTCCTAGATGCAAAGCAAACTTGTCAAAGTTCTAATTTAAAGTTACAATTTCCATTTGATACGACACAAAATAGCTATGGACTTAATAGAAGACCTAGATTCGCATTTCAAATCTCCCTCCTCTAAGCCATTCATAGTTTACTTTCTCTCCCTGAACCTCAGTTTCCTCACCTGTAAAATGGGTATAATAAATAAAACCTTTCCTATCTCTCAGATAGGACTATTGTAAGGAGCCAAGGAGATAAAGGAGAAGTTACTTTGTAAATGATTTTTTACTCTGTGTATACAGAGAGATTGACAGAGGAGAGAAAGAGAGGGATAGAGTATCATTGTCAGGTAAGAGAGCCAGAATCATTTTGTACCTGCAGCAAGAAGAGATTCATCTTCTGAAACTACCAGAAGCTGCAGAGCAGTAGGGACTTTTTCCAGCACACTGCTTCCCTTAGGGGATATCTGTTTTGGGATGAAGAAATAGGAGATATAGCAAAAAAATTTTATCTAAATGTTTAGAAAAGTCATTTCAGGGGATTTCCTGTGCTATAGTAAATTCACACTCCCTTCCACATATACACCCTAGCATCACAATTACAGATTGCACATCTTACTTCCTTTCCCCAGTGGATTTCACCAAATTAACAGAACTAGCAAGTTAACTAAGTTGACTAGTTCCTAGCACTTACCTCATGCCTACCAAGAAAATGAAATGATATAGTATCTTCTCCTTTGCTATTTTCCTCCTAGCCCTGTCTCTTGTAAGTGGTATAATTCCTTCTAGAATGAATAAAAAATGAAATGGGGGCTATCACCTTCAAGTCTGTACTCTGGAGTTATAAAAGGGAAAATCCTCCTTCTGGGAAGAGAGAAAGCAAACTGTTCTCAAGATCTTTGTGCAATTGGTTGCTCTCATGCATGTGCTAGACACTGGTCTTATTCACTAAACATTTATTATAAGCATAGATCTAGTTCTTTCTGACAAAAAAAAACCAACCAGCAGTTCATTTTTAAAGTTCAGGGCTGTTAATGTTAGTCCTTGAATTTCACCCAACTTACTTTGATCCAATATGGTGCTGTAACTGAGGGGACCCATCAGGGATCAATTGTGATGGACGAGATCAATCATTCTTTCCACTATAGCATCAAGTACTGAGTGCCCCATGACTGGAGTTATTCAAATAAAGCTGAATGAATACTTGTTATGAGTGTTGTAATAGGTATTTATTCTTGCTTCAGATATGGTTGTACTAGATGGCCTCTGAAGTACCTTTCACCTCTAAGATCCTTTGATTTTATGTGCTACTTATAGGGATGCAGATTTTAGCTTAATCTAAGAAAGCACTTTCTAACTATCAAAGTTGTCAACCAACCAACTATCTCCATCTGAATTCAAATCCCAGCTTTGTTGTAAACTATTTACATAATCCTAGGTACCCTTTTCATCAGGGTGGTGTTCAATCGAAGGCTGATTGAGCTCCAGCCAAGAATATTATAAAGAAGTTTCATTAACTGGTTATGTAGTTAGAATCAATAACCTCTATTTATTTCCCCTGGCATTTTATAGAATAGAATAATTACTGGTTTGGGGGTATATAGACCTGTTTAAATCTCAACCCTAACATTGTAAATATTACCTTGGTCAAGACCTTTTACCTCTTCAATTCTCAGTTTCTTCATCTTTAAAATGGGAATAATTAACCATCTCCTTCATAGTATTGTGAGAAAAGTGTTATAGACATGGTAAGTATTGGTTTTTTTTTAATGATTTGTTGTATTGCTATAAGTCAGTAGGTTTATAATGCCTTTCTATTCCCCCTTTTTATTTAATAGAAATGGAATGTTTTTATCCTGGAGGAGGGTACAATGGCAATTATATTCTTAATGATTCTTGGGAAATGAATGGTTCATGTTTATAGATCATGTTCGCATTCATTTCTCATTTGATCCTCACAATAATCATGTGCAGGGGCAGTGATCATAGGTTGTCAGAGCTGGAGATTTCTTTAGAACTTAACATTTCAGAACTGAGAGAGATCTGAGAACTTAGAATATCAGAGCAGAAAGGGACCTTGGAATACAAAATATCAGGGAGAGAAGAGACCTCAGAACATAGGATATTGCAGATAGAAGGGACCTTAGAGACTAAAGCCTAGAAGGTCAGAGTTTGAAGGGGGCTCAGAGATCATTTAGTCCAATCCCTTCATTTTATATATGAAGAAACTGAGTCCTGGTGGGGGAAATGACTTGCCATTACACAGGCATCTTGGGGAAGCCAGGACTCAAGCCCATATCTTTATATTCAGTGTTATTTCTTTCATATTAAACAGCCTATCTAAGATATATAGCTTATCATCCTGTGAGCTAGTCAGACAATCACTTTTATGGGTGAACTAATGATAATAGTCACCAAAAATGCCTACCAATAAGAGAGAGCCATTGTGGGAGCCAACAACAATCCGTCCTTGCTTCTGGAGTGAGGCTCCACTAATCCAGATTTCTTCCTTCAGACTGGAGAGGCAGTGCTTTGATCTGGATTTTCCAGTGTGCGCATCCCAGGTACTCACAAGTCCTTCTTTAGACAGCGTCACAACCTCTGAGCTCAAAGGAAATACTGTGGCCCAAAGCCACGGATCCTGTGTATCACTCACAATGTAGAAAATGGCTTCTGCAGTTTCCAGGTTCCATGCATTAATCTAAAGGAATGATGAGGAGAAAACAATCAGCCAGTGTCCTGAACTAGGTCTCTGTTGTCATTAAATGCAAGTATCTATCTTTGTTGTTTTACACTATCCTTCCCTCCCCCCCCCCACCTACTTGCTCTTTTTTCTTTTATTTTTCTTTGAAAAATTAACTTTCTGTTGGCATAAGGGATGACTCTATGAGAAAGGACAGGAGAAATTTTAGGCTATGTAAAAACAAAGGCATTAAATTTTCATTTTATAGATCATTGCTAACTAGAGAGAGCAGTTTCAATAAAGTAATGAGGCTGAAAGTCAGATTGCTGACTATTGAGAAGTGAGAGAATGTAAGTCTATATAGTATTGTAGGCAGGTTAGTCTAGTGATGAAGAGTGAAAGGGAGAAATAAGGGTGATCACTTTTTGGGATGATAGAATTAAGTAAGGATTTTTTTAAAGTAGGGAGACAATCATTTTGTAAGCAGCAGAGAGGGAATGAATAAATACAGATTGAAGATTAGAGAGAGGAAATGATCTGTGGGATCATGGGATAGGATAGAATCAAGGGTATATGAAGGGGCAGCTAGGTGGCACAGTGGATAGAGCACCAGCCCTGAAGTCAGGAAGACCTGAGTTCAAATCTGGCCTCAGACACTTAACATGTCCTAGCTATGTGACCTTGGGCAAGTCACTTAACCCCAATTGCCTCAGCAAAAAAAAAAAAAAAAAAGGGTATATGAAAAGTGAACTGACACTATTAACAAAGATTGGAGGAAAGCAGAAAAAGAATTGGGGATGATGTCAAAAAGGTTTGTTACATAAGAAAGGAAAGAAGAGGGGAACTCAGGACTAATGACTTCTATTTTTTCAACAAAGTATGACATGGGGTCCTCTCCTAAGAAGGTGGAAAGGAGGATGTGAGAAGGTTCAGAACAGCCATGAAAAGCAGAGGGGAGATTTAATTTAGGGAGGAGTAAGCCTACAAGGAAAGTCACTTAGGAATACCTGTCCTCTAGGCCCTCCATGCTCTCCTACTGAGAAGTTTCACCTGGCTCTTATGTCTTCCCTCCTCCCCACAAAGTGCAACAGCTTTGTCATTGAAGTATATTGGGCCAGCATAGCACCATCCCAACATATCTGGAACTCCTTACTTTTATCCAAGCAACCTCAGAGTGGGAGATGCTCACAACCTTCATTAAAACTGTCATTGAAGGAGCAGCTAAATGGTACAAAGGATAGAGCACCAGCCCTGAAGTCAGGAGGACCCTAGTTCAAATTTAGCCTCAGACACTTAACATTTCTTAGCTGTGTGACCCTGGGCAAGTCACTTAATCCCAATTGCCTTAGCAAAAAAATAATTAATTAATTTAAAAAAAAAAAAAAGACTTATTGATGCTACCCCACAGAACAGCTGCCCTACCTCCTGGGTTGTGATAACAATGCCCATGATGTAATGATTCATGTCTTCCATACCTTTGAACCAGATGCTGAATACACAACTTTTTTCTTTTCATCCACATGAAGGCAACAGAAATATGGTTCCCTGCGATCAGTAGAGATTCCATCCCGAATGACATACTTCTCTTTACCAGAAACTAAATTCCACCTGCGCAGTGTGCGATCCTTGGAAGCAGAGATGGCATAATTGCCTTGTGCAAATGTTTTCACACACCTCACTTCTCCTATAGCACAGGAGAGAACATTTGCAACACTTGAGATATATTAAAATTTCAACAACCAGAAATGCCAATGGCTTTGAACCAAATAACCACAATGATAATATTTATAGAGCATTTTAAGGTTTGCAAAGCCTTGTTCATGTACAAATACATATGCAAAAAAAAGTAATGTACAAAAATATACATTACCTTTTTTGAAATTTCCAGGGACCCAGGAAGATGGGTACTACAACAATTTTTTGCTGTTCAGTCATTTTCAGTCATGTCCAACACTTTGTGACCCCATTTGGAGCTTTTTTGGCAAAGATACAGGAGTAATTTGCCATTTCCTTCCTTAGCTCATTTTACAGATAAGGAAATTGAGTCAAACAGGATTAAGTGACTTGCTTAAGGTCACACGCAGTTAATCACCACCTAGCTGTCCCCATTATAAGTATTGGTTTAAAGTTAAAGGTAAAGAAATGGATACAAATTGGTTAAGTGAGTGAGATGATTCAGGCCAGTTCCAATGGTCCTGTGATGAAGAGAGCCATCTTTACCTAGAGAAAGTACTGTGAGAACTGAGTGTGGATCACAATATAGTATTTTCACTCTTTTTGTTATGGTTTGCTTGCATTTTATTTTCTTTCTAATTTGTTTTCCTTCTCGATCTGATTTTTCTTGCGCAGCATGATATTTGTGGAATTATGTATATAAGAATTATATATGTTTAACATATATTGGATTACTTGCCATCTAAGGGAAGGTATGGGGGGGAAGGGAGGAAAAAGTTTTAGAACACAATATTTTGTAAGGGTAATCCATGTATACATTTTGAAAATAAAAAGCTTTAATTAAAAACATACACACACACACATACATACACACACACAAAAAAAAAAATTGGTTAAGTGATTTGCTTAGGGAAACACATTTAAGTGAGAAGGGAATATTTTGAATGCAGTTTCTTCCTGACATCAGCCCCAGCACTCTATTCAGTTGCCACCTTCATTCTCTAATAAGCTTGTTTTCCCCTAAAAATCTACACTTTCAAGGCTGATGTATAACACTGTAATATGCAATGTAATTTTTAATAACATCAGTTTAATCATTAACATACCTGATTTTGTCTTTATTTTATATTTTTATAGAACTATTTTCTGTAAGAACTTAAGAAAACAGAGACAATTGAATATACCTAAGTCATATAGCCATAGATTCTCAAAATCTCAGAGCTACCATCTAATCCAATTTATACCTGAACAACAAATGATCTCAGCCTCTGCATCCCTCCATAGACCTCTCCCCAAGCACTGATATTCAGCTTAGGCTCATTCCCTAATGCTTCCACTCCTTCCTACTCTCTCAATCCTAATGATTTTGATGTATCCCCTACTGCCCTGGGACTTATTCCCATCTTCCTCATCCCTACTCCCCATAATGGTCATAATAAGGGAGTTCAAATGTTTGCTAGGTGGCTCAATTGGTAGAGCAGTGGGCCTGGAGTCAGGAAAACCTGAGTTCAAATCCACAATCAGATACTTATTAGCATGACCCTGGGCATGTCACTTAACACTGTTTGCCTCAGTGTCCTTATCTGTAGAATGAGCTAGAGAAGGAAATGGCAAACTACTCCAATATCTCTGCCAAGAAAATCCCAAGTGGGGTCACAAAGAACCAGATATGACTGAATGACAACTTGCAGACCCTCCTTCAACCCCCATCACTCAGTAACTTCATCTTTGAGGTTCATTCAATCCAAATTCACCACCCAGGCAAGATTTTGGTAGCCATTATCTACTAACCCCAAGGATCTTCTATTCCCTTTCTATCTTTCCAGTTTTCTCGCATTTTACTCTTTTCCATGTAGTTTATGATCCATCCTTCTTGCTGTTTTTCACACATGATACTCTGTCTTTTGACTCATACACTTTCACAGGCTATTCTCTGTTTCCAAAATGCTCTTTCTCTTTACCTCTGCCTTCCAGCTACCTTGGTCTCTAAGACAGCTCAAACGCTACCTTCCCTAATCTCCCCAATTTTACATTGCCAGCATGAGACTACCTTCCATTTACCCTGAAAAAATCCCTCTTTCTGAAAGAACCCTTTTTAATGCTAATGCCTTCCTGGGAGATCATATTCTAATTCATCATGTTTTATGCATGTACAAATGTACATAGGTGCTTGCATATTGTCTCCTCCAATAGATGAGTTCTTTAAGGGTAGAAAATATGGTTTTGCTTTCATGTCCCCAGCACTTAGCACAGTTCCTGGAACACAGTCAATACTTAATACTTAATAATACTATCTTATTGATCATTCAGGCTTTACTTTATTCATTACCCAAGGACTTGACCCATTACCACCCAAACCAGCTTATTGCATTTCTGGATCTCTCTCAATATGAATAAGCTTTTCAATATCTTAAATTTAAATCTACCTCTCTGAAACTTCCCCTTCCCCCCCATCCCCACCATTATTCCTGAGTCTGCCCTCTGAGGCCAAGTGAATCTTGTCTCTTCCACATGACAGTCCTTTAAATAAATGCATAACTATCACATTTCCCTCCTAGATATTGTCTTCTCCAGTTCTGAACACCCCAAATTCCTTCAACCAACCTTCCAAGACCATGATTTTTATGGCCTTCTGATTGTCTCTAATTAAATGTTTCTGTGGAGGTCTAGGTCCTTAGAAAGTAGACTCTACATCAGAAAAAATAAATGAAAGAAAATTCCCTTTCAAACTCTCACCAGTGTGACCAGTTAAGATGTGTACCACCTGGCTCTCCCGCTCCTGCATGCCCCACACAACCAGGACTCCATTCTGTGATCCAACTATCAAGAGTTTGTTATTGGAGCTCCACTCTATTGCCGTGATGCCTGCAGGAAACACAGAGGTCAGATAAAAAGGAAGAGAAATGGAGAAAGAAGATGGAAATCTCACTTGATGCTGGCAGAACAGCTGCAGATTAAATGTTAGGAGCATACAAATTAGTGGGAGACAATCTTCAAGCTTTTTAAACTGCATGTACATAAAGGAAATGTGAGAATTATTTACCAATGGACCTTCAGTATCTGCAACTATAAAACCCTTTAAAACCAAGGTGGATTTGTTTCAAAGAAAATTATTAGAATTAATTCTAATTCCACATCTTGGAAAAAAAAAAGCCTTCTCTAATTTCTCTCATCCAGTCCTCTCTTTGATCCTCTTCTCCTGTGGACTTTACCTGTACTTCTGACATAGCCCTTATTTCATTCTGCCTTGTGGGACTTTTGTGTGTACATGTCTTAGCTTTCCTATTAGACTGAAAATTCCATAATGATGAGGGAGAATGGAAAGGGGGGCTATTTGTATTCATCTGTGCATTCACCACAGACCTTGCACATAGAATAAAAGTGGTGAAATAGATCTGCAACAACAACAATACAATAACAAACCCTAGAACATAGAATGTCAGAACTGGAAAGAGCCTTAAAACATAAGACAGGACTCCTAGAACATAGAGCATAGAATGCCAGAGTGAAAATGGATCTTATTTGTACAAAAATATTGTCTTGACAGAGAAGTGGAAATCCAGAGGGTACCAATCAATTGGGGAATGGCTGAATAAGCTGTGATATATGAATGGAATGGAATACTATTGTGCTATAAGAAATGATGAGTGTGGGGTAGCTAGGTGGCCCAGTGGACAGAGTACCAGCCCTGAAGTCAGAAGGACCTGAGTTTAAATCTGGCCTCAGAGCTTAAAACTTCCTGGCTATGCGACCTTAGGCAAGTCACTTAACCCCAATTATCTTAGCAA
>JAJPUD010000646.1:123185-147907 GCA_023553655.1 Myrmecobius fasciatus
AAGAAAGAAAGAAAGGAAGGAAGGAAGGAAGGAAGAAAGGAAGAAAGGAAGAAAGGAAGAAAGAAAGGACGGAAGAAAGGAAGAAAGGAAGAAAGAAAGGACGGAAGGAAGGAAGGAAGGAAGGAAGGAAGGAAGGAAGGAAGGAAGGAAGGAAGGAAGGAAGGAAGGAAGGAAGGAAGGAAGGAAGGAAAAGAAATGATGAGTGGGACAATTTCAGAAAAACCTGGAAAGACTTACCTGAACTGATACAAAGTGAAGTGAGCAAAATCAAGAGAACATAATGCATAGTCACAGCAATATTTTACAGTGATCAACTGTGAATGACTTTGCTATTCTCAGCAATAGAATAATCCAAAACAATATCAAAGGACTCATGATGAAAAATGCTATCCTCAGAGAAAAAACTAAATGAGTTTGAATGCAAATCAAAGCATACTATTTTTCACTTTTTTTCTTTTCTTTTTTTTGGTTTGTGTCTTCTTTCATTATATGACTAACATGGAAATATTTTTGCAGATTGCACATGTATAACCTATGTCAAATTGGTTACTATCTCAAGAAGAGAGGAGGGGAAAGGAAAGAATTTAGAACTCAATTTTTTTAAATTTATTGTAAAAAATAAAAAATTGTAAAAAATATTTTATATGTAATTGAGAAAAACAAAATATCATTACAGTAAAAAAAAGGGGGGGGGGAGATCTTAGAACATAGAACGGAGCTGAAAAGTCCCTAGAACACAGAACATAGAATGTCAGATATGTGAGGGCCTTTATGACATAGAATTTTGGAATTAAGAAGGACTTTAGAACTTAGAATGTCAAAGCAGAAAAGGAACTTAGAACATAGAATATTAAAGCTGGAGGGACCTTAGAACATAATAATAACAATAATAATTATCATATAAATAGTGTGTTTAAACATTTGAAAAATGCTTTAGTTCTGTTATTTCATTTGATTCCTGCAATTCTATGAAGTAGGTGCTATTGTTATCTCTGTCTTACAAATGAAGAAACTGAGTCTGAGCACTTGAGTAACTGACCTCAGGTCATAGTTAGTCTGAGATAGAAATTCAAATTCATGTTTTTCTGAATTCAGACCCAATCAATGCTTTATCTACTATACCAGGGCTTCTTAAACTTTTTCTACTCTCAAACCCTTTTTGCCCAAGAAATTTTTATGCAACCCTGGATATATACATATATAAAATAGGGTGCAAACCAAACATTTATTAATAATATATCATAAGGAAATTTATTTTAAAACAATTCTTTGATATACATATAATTTTACTGTTTATGAAAGACAAAAAGTAAATTTACATACTAATGAAATGGATGTGCTTGTTTATTTTTCCATAAAGCATTAAATCTTGTCAGAATATCTGATAACTTTTACTGCTGCCAAATTTTTCACAACTCCCACATTCAGTTACAAGACCCCATAGTTTAAAAAGCTTTGCACTCTACAACTACATAAAGTGTCAGAACTGTAATGAATTTTGGATCATAAAATATAAGAGCTGGCAGGGTACCTAAAAATTATCTAGTCAAACATATTATCTTTAGGAGCATTCTAAAAGTCATTTAGGCCAGCCCTTTTTTTAACAAGTAAGAAAACAGGGGTAGAGAAATGGTCAACTGTTCAAGGTCATATAATTTCTAGCTTCTTAAACTGTGGTTTGTAGACCCATATGGGGTTCTTCTAACTGAATGTGGAAGTCATGAAATGTTTGATTTGCATACCTATTTTATATACCTATATACTCGGTGTCATGTAAAAATTTCTTGGGTGAAAAGAGATTTCGACTGGAAAAAGTTTAAGCCTTGATGTAGCTAGTAAGTAGTAGGGCTAAAATTAAATGCATTTCTTCTGATTTCCATCACATTGCTCTTTCTTCTAAGCTGCAAAGCTGTTTTTAGGATTTGGGGCATCTAGAGTAAGCAGCATTAACAGTGGATTCAAATTCATTTTCTGACATATTAAGTTCAAGTAGGAATAAACCTAGAACCTGGAGAATAAGAGAAAGCCTAGTGGGGCCAAACCATAGAGAAGCTCATTGAGGTGCTACCAAGTGGGGAGAATGGGGTAGAGGTAGAAAGAGAATGTGGCACTTTTTAACATCCTTATTCTTGCTAACTAGGTGCTAAACTCAGTTGTCTCAGTTGCTGAAGGAGTATTGGGAAGCTCAGTACCTCCTGGGTCAAAACCTAAACCATTCCACTCTAGTTACAGCTCCATCATATTGTCCAGTAGTGTTTGTTCAATTCAACAAACATATATTAAGCACCTACTGTGTATAGGGCCAATGCTCATTATTATAATAGATAAAAATGATATTCACTGGTTCCCACTATGAAACCAGATTCCTTTGGCTCATTAAGGACTGTCATGATTCAACTGTCATTTCTCTAAATTATTATGATTAGTTGTTAGTTTGTCATTTCCTCAGTTCTTGAGGAAGAATATGGTGACATCAAGGAGGTGATGCAGGGGAATTAATTGGATTTCAATGGGGGGGGGGGCGGTGTGGGAGGGAACTGTGCAAAGTTGCCAGCCTCATTTCTCCTCCAGAACCATCTGAGTCAAATAGCCAGATATAGATTAGGATGACTGGAGATGGCCCTCAAAAAAGCAAGCAAGGTTGCATTGTGTTGCCTTTCTCTGATTCTTTTTTTTTTTCTTGTAGATAGGATTTTTCTTGCATAACTTCTCAAGCATTTCAACATTATTAACATGTAGTGGACTTCCTGCCATCTAGGGGAGGGGAGGGGACTGGGGGTAAAATTTGTATTGGAAAGCTTTGTAAAGATCAAGGTTGGGGAACTACCCATACATATGTTATACAAATAAAAAGCTTTAAAAAAAATAAAATAAAATAAAAAAAAAAGCAAGCAAGGCAGAGGATGAGATGGAGGAGGAAAAAAGGAAAAAAATAAAAGCAATTGGTAGGATAGAGAGACAGACAGACAGACAGACAGATGGATGGACAGACAGATAGATTAGATAGATAGATAGATAGATAGATAGATAGATAGATAGACAGATAGATAGATAGATAGATGAATAGATGGATGAGTGGATGGATAAATGAACAGATCTATAATTCCTTTCAAAAATAAGCTAAAAGTACTGGTGCCTCTAACTATTCACCCTTCCTGTTCCCCTTAGCTACAGGCTCATTACTAGTATTTATTGCTTATAAATAGTGGCCTCCAGAGACACTGGTACATCTGAGTCAGCATGAGGCAGCACAAGACAACCCTTGAGAGTGCCCAGGGGACCTTACTCATGGAAGATGGGAAATCCCAGAGAAAGCCACAGAAAACTAGATTCTCCCTCAGACGGGAAAATGAAATGAAACAACTGCCAGGAAATGAAAGAAGTCCTTTTTAAAAGCAGAGAAAACTGGTTTCTTGAAGCAGCTTTAGGACCCAAGGGAATATGGAACAGTCTGTCACACCCAGTTTGACTGTCCCCTTGTGCCTGGAATGCCCTCCCCCCCTCATCCAATTCTTAGAATCCATAGTTTTTTTTTTTCAAAGAGGCTTTAAAGGAGGCAGCTCCTACAGCAGGCCTTCCCTGACCTCCACAAGACCTTTTCTCTAAAATTTTGTTCTTGTTATTGTTGTGATTATTCCTGTTTGTCTTTTTGTGATCTTATTTGAGGTTTTTTTGGCAAAGATACTGGAATGGTCTGCCATTTTCTTCTCCAACTCATTTTACAGAGAAGGAAACTAAGGCATACAGGATTAAGTGACTGGCCCAAGGTCACACTGTTATTAAGTGTCCAAGGTCAGATTTAAACTCAGGTCGTCCAGATTCCAAGCCAAGCATTCTATCCACTTAGCCACCTTAACTTATATTAATTTTGTATATACTTGTAAACATATCTGTCTCTCCTAGTAGAATATAAACTCCTAAGATTAAGGACTGCATTGTTTTTTTCACTAGCACCTAGAATACTAACTGGCCATAGAAGACATTTAACAAATATTTGTTCATTGATTAACTGATTGATGTAAATAACAAATAAGCAATTGTCATCCATGTTTGTAAATGCTAGAACTGAGAAAGGACCATAGGAAATAGGATAATAGAATTGGAAATTACCTTAGAACACAGAACATTAGATCTAGAAAGTGCCTTAGAGGGGCAGCTAGATAGTGCAGTGGATAGAGCACCAGCCCTGAAGTCAGGAAGACCTGAGTTCAAATCTGTGTGACCCTGGGCAAGTCACTTAACCCCAATTGCCTCAGCAAAAAAAGAAAAGAAAAGAAAGTGCCTTAGAACATAGACTATCAGAGCTAGAAAGTACCTTGAAACAAAGAAGTCAAAGCCAGAAGGAATCTTAGAACATAGAAAGTCAAAACTAGAAAAGAACTTAACATAAAATATTGGAAGTCAGAACTGGCAGGGACCTCTTAGACATGTACTCAGCTAGAGTGATTCAGGGCCCCTCATTTCCCCCCTTCCTCTGCCTGCCAGTGAGTGATGCCAGATTTGGGACATCCTCCCTCCCTCCCACCTTTGCCAATGATGGGGATTCTTTCAGTAGAGAAAAGATGAGCAAATTGCATCCTTAGGAACTCTGTAATTGCAAATAGATGTGCATAACAAGAACGGTGTCAAATCAAGAGCCCTGGACAAGGAAACTAAGTCCTGGGGCTATCTGTGCCATATCCTAATTGTATGACTTTGCATGAGGTACTCACTCCCTGAACTCCTGTGCTTTACAAATGAAGAAGCAAAAGTCCAGAGGAGAAAATTGACCCATCCCAAATTGGTTGAACAGTGTCAGGGCCAGGACTCAAAATCATGTCCTCCAAGACCTTTGTTTTTCCCCCTTACTCCACTTGGGGAATACTGACAAAATTTACCTTTGTGATAGCCTGTGAGTATCTCTTGGAGGGGCCCTCCTGGAGGCAGAAGGAACCCACAGAGGGGGATGAGAACAGGATGTGGATATGCATTAAACCACCTTGTGCACTGGTGACACAGCTGTCCAATGAGTGCTGGGTAGAGAGAGGAGAAGGAATAAAGCCGGGCCAGAATCTCTGTGTAGAAAATGCTCTTGTCTGAAAGAAAGGATCACACTTGATTAGGATTTCAGACAAATAGCCAAATCAAGACCCCATGAAAGGCCACCCTAAGAAAAGTTTCCTCCCAAAGAATCTTCTACTTTTCCTTGTTGATTATTTTTCTTTTTTTTTAAGGTTTTTATTTGCAAAACATATGTATGGGTAATTTTTCAACATTGACTCTTGCAAAGCTTTCTGTTACTAATTTTTCCCTCCTATCCCCTACCCCCTCCCCTAGATGGCAGGTAGTCCAATACATGTTAACTATGTTAAAATATATGATAAATCCTATATATGCATACATATTTATACAGTTATCTTGATGTCGAAGAAAAATTGGATCTACAAGAAAAAAAAAACTGAGAGGGAAAACAAAATGCAAGCAAACATTGTTCAGTCATTTCAGTTGTCTCCGACTCTTCATGGCCCCATTCGGGGTTTTCTTGGCAAACATAGTGGATTTAAGTTGGCTATTTCCTTCCTTACTTCAGATCTGCACTATATCCATTGCATCACCCAGCTGCCCCTATTATTTTATATAAAAATAGTATCTTAAAATTAAAATATAAAACTGCAGAGGACTATAATAGTAACTCACATTCCTATAGATCTTTACAAAAAGACAAATAAGTATTATTATCCCCATTTTCAAGAAGAAAAAAACTGAGACTCAGCGGAGTTTGATGACTAGCCCTGGGTCACACAAGTAAATGTCAGAAGAAAGACTTGGCCTGAGGTACTTGTGACCTTGAGCCCAATATGCTTTCCACTGTGCTCTAAGTGGTAAAGTTATAGGGTCCAGAGGCAAGTGACAATTATCACCAGTTCCTCCCAAGCAGGGAGAAAAGAGCTTTCAAGCTGGAAGTTCACTGATGTATTAGATGGAGTGCTAGGCCTAGAGTCACGAAGACCTGATTTCAAATCTGGCCTCAGACATTTACTAACTGTGTGACCCTGGTCAAGTCACTTTATCCTGGTTGCCTCAGTTTCCTCATCTGTCAAATGAGCTGGGGAAGAAAAACACTCTAATATCCCTGCCAAGAAAACCTCAAATGAGGTCATGGAGATTTGGACAGGACTGAAACAACTCAACAACAACAAAAATATATTAAATGTATATAGCTTCTCAGGCAGAGGCATCAAAATATAAATAGACAGAAAGCTGGCCTTGAAAAGCTAAGTTCAAGCCCTGCCTTTAACACATACTGGCTATGTTATCCTGAGCAAATCTAATTAACTCTCTAAGATTATACATTTCAGAGAACTTTCAACCTGCAGTTGTAGAGAATATTTCCTCACTTGGGAATTCCCTCTACAATTCAGATCACAGCTCCAGGTCCTTTTCCCTATCTGTATATTTCAGGCCCAGAAAAGACCACATGTACAGAGGACTGGGCTTGAACTCAGGAAGACTTGAATTCAAATGTTGCCCTTGGCACTTATCTGCTGTGTGACCATGGGCAAATTACTCAATGTCTCTTAAGGAACACTCTTAAGGCTTATCTAATCAATTTGAGACTGGGGATACCATGTAATACAATATTGGGTTTACAATACAACCTCTTTCCTAAAAGATTTTCCATATCTAAGAAATTTCAGATCCCTCACATACTAATGTAACTTTCCAGAAGCTTATCTGCCACTCCCTTTCCTAAAGTCCTCTCTCTACAAGGCTTTGGCCAGTGGCCCACAAGCACTAGTAAACTAAAAAGTTCCAAGTTCAAATCCCACGATGGATGGACTGAGACAGCTAAGCTCGGTGAGATTGCTTAATGAGGAGAGGTTCAGTCCTAGAGGGCTGGCCATCAGGTGATTAATGTACTGAAGCTTCAAATGGAAGGATGGAGATTTTCATTAGTGAAGGGACTGCCCACTGCAGTCCTTTGATGGCTTTGAAATATCTGCCCTTTGAGAGAATTAGAATGTCTGTCACCAAGTTATACGTCCTGTAGGTAATCCATATCCTCTCTCTGGGTCTTAGTTTCTCTTGCTGAAAACTAAAGCTCTGACTAAATGTTCCCTCCCAGCTCAGACTTTTTTCTTTGCAAAGCGTGTATTCACAAAGGTGAACATACTTTCACTGCCCTCTAGTGACTAAGTTATACTCTTGTTTAGCCAGGGCGATAGAATCCCCTTGCTGCAATTCCTCAGAAATTATGGTTCTAGAAAAAGACTGAATTTTGCTCTCCTCAGGGCTGTAGATTTGGTTCTTAGCACCCATAAATCTAGGTAGTTGCCAGAACCTTCATTATCTGGAGGATTTTGAATTGAGACTCCGTCTGAGCTCGGATGTAGTTCTTTTCCTGATGAATGCTTTTCCCTTTAACTAATATATTATAATCTTAGACCTAAAAAGTTTGTAAAATGTTGTTTAACTCAATGTCTTCATTTTGCAGATGATAAAACAGATTTGCTCCACACAGCGGGGGCAGAGCCAGGATTAAATTCCAGGCCTCCTAGTTCCCATTCTGAGGTTCTCTCCACTACACCATAGTATCTTTGGGGGTTTTGCTAATAGCAGATTGAGAAGCGACAGGATTCCAGGAGCTTATGAAGAAGAAAATGCACTGATTTTGTTGGGTCAAAAGATGTGGAATATTAAAGAGTTAATGTTTCTCTAATGTTGTCCAAATCACTGATTGAAACCTCTTATTAGAAGCTCAACATAGAAGATTTCCTTACATCTAGTGGTCTGATGTCACTTACCCATGCCCACGGCACGATCTATGGTGGGTCTTGAGAGCTGGACGGCATCACGGATGAGGCTGAGTTCAGGACAGTCAATGTGTTCAGCACATAGGGCAAAGTCCTCCAGCATGCTTGTGATTCCACTAGAAAGAACTCTGCATGAAATCCAATCCATGTTCCCTGCAAAGAAGGGTAACCATTTTCACCATATATGGGGGGCTGGAGGATTGAGAGATCCTTTCTCCATCCCTTCTGGAACCCTTCCTTCCTCTTTCTCCAACAAAACCTTAAAGACATTTAACAAGTGGCAAACACAAGCACAGATGCTCCCAAGAAGTCATGGCCCTCGAGCCATACAAGGGCTCTCAGAAGCACATATAGCTAGATGCAGTGATCTGGTCGGGGTGCTTATGTTTACTAAGTGTAAGCATGGCAGGTCATTATTGAGAGAAATATTGTTGACCTCCACAATACTCATGAGACTTTATTAACTGGGAGATTCTACATCTTCAGTGCTAGAATATTAGTCTGTATTACTGTCTGTTTTAGTCAATGTGTCTCATAAGGAATTGACCCTCTGGCTAGCCACAGGGATGACTGAGGGGGGCATATGTGGGCACTAGGCAAACTGGAGAAGAGGCCTGCCCAGGTCAAAAAAAGTGTGGTGGCCATTACTGAAAAGGCCCGGGTAAGAGCAACATCTCTGAGAATGTAGTTCTGACTCACCTCTTTTTTATAACTCCCAGTGAGTTTCTAATGTACCCTCACAACAAATGCCAAAGGGCCAAGCCTTCAGGGGTCTGCATATATTCTTGTGTCTTATAAGATCTGGTAAACTTTAGAGTTTCCTGGGCACAGAAACAGGTGAAACTAATCAGACACACAGATTCTGATTCTGAGTCATCTGCTAACTTTTCCATAAGTTTCTGGACCTTTGTTTCTTCTATAAAATGAGGGGATAAGGCTAAATGATCTCTAAGAGTTCTAAGGGTCCTCCTTTGTGTTCTAAATCCTCCTTGGTGTTCTAAGGGCCCTCCCACTTTTTGTGTCCTAAGGGTCCTCCTCGATCTATCATTCTGTTTTCTAAGGGCCCTCCCAGCTCTGACACTCTATGTCCTGAGGTCCCTCCCAGCTCTGACATCCCATGTGCTAAGGGTTCCCCAGCTGTGACATCTGTATTCTAACACTCCCCTCAGCTGTGACCTCCTGTGTTCTAAGGTTCCTTCCAGCTGTGACATCTTGTGTTCTAAGGGCCCTTGCAGCTCTGACATACTGTGTTGTAACACCCCCTTCTTCCTTCCCCCATCCCAGCTCTGACATCCTGGGTTCTAAAGTTTCTCCCAGCTTTGACCTTCTTTATTCTAAGGGCTCCCCAGCTGTGACCTCCTGTGTTCTAATATTCCTTCCAGTTCTAACCCCCTGTGTTCTAAGGTTCTTCCAGCTCTGGCATCCTGTATTCTAAGGTTCCTCCCAGCTCTGATATACTATATTTTACTCCCATTTCTCCATCTATAATGATTAGTTTTGTTGAATAGGGAAGCTGCTATCCTTAGGAAAGCTGATATCTTTACCCAGAACATCCTTCTTCAACTCTTCTATACGTCCTGAATTAGCCAGGTGACTGGGCAATTCACTTAACTTCCGAAGATTTGCAACAGTATCTGAAAACCAGAGAGGTTGAGGTGCAACCTGGAAAAAAGAGAGGAAAGTTACACAGGAAAACACAATCCTATGAATCTTATTCAAAAGAGCATTTCTGGGGATCTCACCTTCCTGTCAAAGTTCAGTGGTTTTCCCAGGAGGGGCAGAGTCATAGGTTTCTTTATACCCTGACTCCAGGCTCCAGTGAAGAATTCACATAAGAGATGATGTCTCTTTGTTTTCTCTTGTCCTGATAAATAGCGTTCCTTGACCACCTCAGTCAGTTGTCTTAGAAGAAGAGGGACCAGAGGTAAAAATAATATTAATAGCTGACCTTTAGATAGGACTTTATTATTTACAAAATATTTATGTACATAAATCAAAATTGTATCCTCACAACATGGGAGAATGTGGGAAAAAATTATCAGTACTCTGGGTATTGTAAGCTGGAAGAATGTCAGAAACAAATTTATTAAGTAATCCTCAATAGTTCTACTTAGAGAGAAATTTAAAGGGACAGAGATCCCTCTTATTTTTGAGAGTGTCTCTGATCCAAGATATTTTCTTCTTTCAAAGTATTGGGTTCGGGGGCAGCTAGGTGGCGCAGTGGATAGAGCACCAGCCCTGAAGTCAGGAAGACCTGAGTTCAAATCTGTTCTCAGACACATAACATTCCCTAGCTGTGTGACCCTGGGCAAGTCACTTAATCCCAATTGCCTCAGCAAAAAGCAAAAAACAAAAACAAAAACAAAAAGCAAAACAAACAAAAAAAAAACAAACAAAAAAAGAATTGGGTTCAAGAATAAAGATACAGTCCTATAATCAAGATTAAACAAGAATACAAAGTTCAGGCAACAGTTTTGACTCATTAAGCAGAACAATACTAATACTAATATAACTTTCAAGTAGCTTGGGTAATCATTTTCTTTTAAACTGTTTAATCCCTCTTTAATTACTCTAAAGATCCATCCTTCAAACTGGTCAAAAGTGAATTCAAAAGATATTTGTATTAATTGAATTAATCAAAAAAGTCTTTTTTTTGCTCTTAGTCTGATAATTCTCATAATCAATTTCTGATAGGATTACTTCCTAGTTTTATCAGGCCTCTTCTTTAGAAACAAGTTAGGTCAGTGAAAAAAAAAAGTTTTAGAACTGATAGTTAAGAAAAAGACCGATAAGAGTTAAGTTACCATTTGGGTTAGAACAAGGACTTCAGACTAAAATAATATTATTTTGTAATTTGTAGTCTAAAAAGGGGAGCAGAAGGGACCTTAGTATCTTTCCATATCTGTGAAGCAGACACTTTAGGCATTTAATTAGTCCTATTTTACAATTGAAGAAACTGGGTGATTTGTCCAAGATCATACAATCAGTGTCTGAGGTCAAATTTAAAATCAAGACTACCTAATTTGCAGTGTTCTATCCACTGTGCCACCTAGCTGCCAAATAAAGAGCCTTCCCTAGGGATTAATTCAAAAGCTATTGTGGAAACTTCTTTCAACATTCAACTCAGGTGCCACCGTGTATAGGAGACTTTACTTGATCTCCCTATTTGTTGTCAATATTCTCTCCTTCTGGGATTACATCATAATATTTTGCATGAATTTTTATTTACTTGTCTGTATATATGTTGTTCTCCCCCCCCCCCATAGAATGTAAGATCCTTCAAAGCATGGATTATTTTTACTTTGCTTTGTTTGCCAGCATCCTAGCACATACCTACATGATCAATAGATATTTTTAATTGAATTGGATTGATGTAAAATTGCCAGGAATTGGTACCTAGATTAGATATGTTGAAAATGAGGAAGAAAGAGAAGTTCCAAATGCTTTTGAAGTTTCAAACTTGGGGAAGTGGGAGAAAAGGGAGTATTCAGAAGAAAGAGCCAATAATCAATGGCCCTATTAATAATGTCAGCAGCAATATCTAGACTTACAAACAAAACTACCCCCTTCTTTTTTTTAAGCAAAGCACTTGAGATTCTGATTAATCCAGCCATTTGGATATTTTGTCTACCTGTGAGCGAGTCCAAGTAGCATAAAGCCATCTGCAGGTCTCTTCACCAAGCAATCCCCTAGGTCCCGACGGAGCCTCACCCATAAGAGAGGAGGAAAACGAAGAACATCTCTGCTGGGAGGAGTCCACTCTTGATAGACTTCCATCAAAATTTCATCATCCAAGGATAAGACATCCTTCAACTCTGCTTCTGACAGCCCATACCTGTCAGAGAGATTTGGGAGGATGTGGGGAGTAGTGAGGTGTAGAGGGAGTTGAAATATGTCTGGTCATCTCCTGAAAGTCTCTAGGCAAATCATCTTTTTTATGACTTGATTTACCATAAAAGGTTCAACCTAACCATAGAGAAATATATGTCTACTGTTGTAAGAATACAATGCTATGAGGTGAGCAGTATATTAATATTGCCATTCTACAGATGAGGTCCCTGAGGCACAAAGAGAGAGGAATGATCTGTCCAGAGACAGACAACTAGTCTAGAACACTAGACTGTCCAGATCTCTTGTCTCTCTGTCTAATACCCTTTCCACTATATGAAGATGTCTCTCAAGAAGGGTCCTTTGAGAAGCTAGGTTTACATCGAAGAATCACCTTCTCAGCAAAACAGTAAAATCCTTCAGGGGAAAACTGGATATTCAATGAAATAGACTTTCAAGCATTTCTGATGAAAAGATCAGAGCTGAATCGAGTATTCCCTAAGTGCCTCTGATGTGCCAAACACTATAATAAGCATGAAGACAAAAATGAAAAAAATCCCTGGCTTCTAAGAGCTTATAAATGAGTAGTCAATTCATTAGTGCTCTATTTTTTCATTTTAAGTTTCCAGATATATAAATTATATTCACAAATGAATATAGAAAATAAATATGAAATAAATTTGTAGAGTAGGTACAATTGGGTGGAAATCAGAAAAGTTTTCATGGAGGAGGTGGCACTTGAGCTACATTTTGAAGAAAACAAAGAATTCTAGGAAGAAGAAATAGAGAAAGCACCTATTCCAAGCATGGAAAACATCCTGGATCCTTAATGAGGATCCCATACTGGATATATGGCAGAGATGGCTAGGTTCCCTCCTTGTGTAATTGATCAGAGAGGATATAAATCTTAAATCTGGTGTTGATCTCTAAAACATTTTTTCTGTGAGGATAAAGTCCTTGCAAATGTAGAAATCAGATTAGCACAATCCCCTGACTAAGTAATCTTTGCCTAGAGAAGGTTTGGGGAGAAACCATTGACCCCAGAGGCTGCCTATGAACATAAGTGACCTCTCTTCAGTATTTGACACTGACTACCCTCTATTTATGTATAATCTTTCTTGCTTGGATTTTCATGACATTGTTCCTTCCTGATTCTAGGTGATCCTTTTTGTCTTCTTATACTGGATCACCATCTATGCCCTGCCCCAATTCTGCACATATCCCAGCTCTAACCAGATTGCTTTTTATCCTTTTTTTCTGTCCATATCCTCTCTTCCAAAGATCTTACCATCCTATATGGGTTCAACTATCTCTCCCTCATCTCTCCCCTAAATTTCTCCAGCATCTCCAGTTGCTTTCTGAATCTCTTTGCTTGAACATCCCATATGGCCTAGATGCCTCAAATTCAATATGTCCAAAATTGAACCAGTTTCCTCCTAAATCCATTTTCTTAACTTTCCTATTTCTGTGGGGCAAACTACCAATATTCTGTCACTCAGGCTCTTAACTTAGAAATCATCCTAGATTCATCTCCATTTTCATTTACCCCACATAGCCAAGTCTTACAAGTCTTAGTTTTATCACCACAGTATTTCTCAGATGTGTTCCCTTTCTCCATTCACATGGCCACCACTCTAATTCAGGTCCTCATCACCTCTTACCTGAACTCTTATAAAAGCCTTTTCCCTTAATACAGTGCTTGGTACATAGTAGGTACTTAATATATACTTGGTTGATCGATTGATTGATTGATGATCAATGGCAGAGTGGCAAATGTTTATGAGCATGTGTTTGGAGGGGTCTGTGACTCTTGGGACCCCAATTTCCTCATCTCCAAGATGAAAAGATGGTCTCCCATGTCTCTTCCAGCTCTAAATCTTATGATTCTTTTTTCTTTTTGATTCCTTCCACACTTTCTATTACAAAGGTTCTTAATCTTTTTTGTGTTGGGTACCTTTGACAGCCAGTCTGGGGAATCCTAAGGGCCTCTTTTAAAAATAATGCTTTCAAGTGAATAAAATAAAATACATAGGATCACAAAGGAAATCCATTGTATTTGAAATATAGTTTTTTTAAGTTCAGCATATTCAAAAAGTTATCAAACTGTGCATATCCTTTGACCCAGCAGTGTTTCTATTGAGCTTACATCCCAAAGAGATCTTAAAGGAAGGAAAGGGATCCACATGTGCAAAAATGTTTGTGGCAGCCCTTTTTGTAGTGGCTAGAAACTGGAAGCTGAAAGGATGCCCATCAAATGGAGAATGGCTGAATAAATTATGGTCTATGAATGTTATGGAATATTATTGTTCTATAAGAAACGAACATCAGGATGATTTCAGAGAGGCCTGGAGAGACTTGCATGAACTGATGCTGAGCAAAATGAGCAGAACCAGGAGATCATTATATACGGCAACAACAATACTTATATGATGATCAATTCTGATGGATATGGCTCTCTTCAACAATGAAATGTTTCAGACCAGTTTCAATTGTTCAGTGAAAAAAGCCACATATACACCCAGAGAGAGGGATGTGAAATGTGGACCACAACATAACATTTTCATGCTCTCTATTGATGTTTGCTTGCATTGTGTTTCCTTTCTCAGATTTTTTTTTCTTGTAGATACAATTTTTCTTGCACAACAAGATAAGTGTGGAAATATGTATACATATATTCGATTTGTCAAGTATTTAACATAATTAACATGTAGTGGATTTTCTGCCATCTAGGGGAGGGGTGGAGACTGGGGGGGGGGAATTTGTAATGGAAAGCTTTGTAAGGGTCAATGCTGAAGAATTACCCATACATATGTTTTGCAAATAAAAAGCTTTAATAAAGAAAAAAAGTTCAGCATATTAAATTATTGTTTAATCATGTCTAACTTTTTGTGATTCCAGGAATGATAGGATACTGTATGTAGGATTTTCTTGGCAAAGATACTGGAGTGGCTTGCCATTTTCTTTTCCAAAGAATTAAAGGAACCACAGGTTAAATGACTTGCCCAAGCTAATAATATCTAAGGTCAATTTCAACTCTGGTCTTCCCAACTCCAAGTCTAGCATTGTATCTACTGTACTACTCAACTGTCCTCATACTTACTGGCTGTTTAATCTCCAGTGAATCATCTCACTGAGACTTTGTTTCCTCACTTATAAAATCCAAATGATAATTGTTACAATAGTTCCATTTCACAGAGAAGATATGAAGAAAGTACTTTGTAGACATCAAAACACCAGAGACCATGATTGTTATCCTACTAATGATCTGCTGGGAAGCCTAAGAGAAAAAGCCCTAGATTTGCAGTTAGCATCATTTGGGTTCAGATCTCCTCTCCAACACTTCCTAACTGTGTGAGCAAGGCCCTTAAAATCTTCTACCTCTGTTTCCTTATCAGTGGTCATACAGTACAACCCACACTCAAAAAAAAAAACCTCTCTACTATATCTCACTTGACAAGAGGTCAAGTCATCTGTGCCTGAAGACCTCCAATGAAAGGAAGCCTGTTACTTCTAAAGGCAGTTGGATCTACTTTTAGATAGAATTATAAGCTGGGTTTTTTCCTGACATCAAGCCAAAATTTGCCTCTACAGCTCCTATCCATTTTTCTTGGTCCTGCCTTCTAGGAAATTTGGATGAACTAGCTATAGAAGACTTGAGCTCCAGCTCCAGCCCTACCCATTAGCCATTAGCAAATCACTTCCCTTCCCTGAGACCACTTCTCAGCTCCTTTATCCCCAAAGGCTCAGATCTGATCTCTCTTCTCCCTTTATACTATTTCACTTGGCAATCTCAGCTGCCATGAATTCAATTATCATTTCTCTGCTGATGATTCTCAAATCTACTTATCCAGCCCTAAATTCATTGCTGACTTTCAGTCTTCAATCTCCAACTGCCTATTAGACATCTCAAATTCAATGTCCCATAGACATCTTGAACTCAACATGTCTAAAATTGAACACATTAATCTCTATTTTCCCAACCCACCCCCTGTCTGCCTTTCTTCCTGACTTCCCTATTATTGTTGAAGGTACCCTCCCTCCTCCCAGTCCCCATGCTTAAAACCTAGGTATCATCCTCAACTCCTTATTCATACCCCCCTATCCAAATCCAATCTGTTTCCAAGTCCTTTCAAATCTAATTTTGTAACATCTTTCATAAGTGTATTTTCATTTATTCACCCATTCCCCCCTTTCTGCATTTTCCTCTCATTTCTCCTTGATCTTGGCCCTCTGGAGCCAAGCAGAACAAAGCTAATATTCTTAGGAGAGGAGTCTCAATCAACATGAAGAAAAAGCTACCCTACTCTCTCCTAGTCAAACCATAGCTGGGATACTGATCAAATCTCTAGTGCCATGCTTTAGAAAGGGCATCAGTGAACTGAAGCAGATTCAAAGAACAACAGCTAGGGTGGGGATGAGCTCTAAGATGATTTTATCTGAAGATGATTTGAAGCAATTGAAGATATTTGACCTACAGAAGACCCGGGAGGAACAAGATTGTTTTTGTCAAGTAATCCCACCTCAGATACTTACTAGCTGTGTGACTCTGAACACATTAACTTCTACCAGCCTCAGTTTCCATATCTGTTAAATGGGATACCTCCTCCATAAGATTGTTGTAAGGGTCAAGTAAGGTAATTCATGTGAAGTGTTTATTCAACAAAGAAGCATTATTATTACTATTATATTTGAAGGATTTATATTGAAGAAGAAATAGAACTTGCTGGCTAAGTGATTGGTACCTGTGTGATGTAGAATGAGTCATTTCATTTCTAAAGGGGCACTATGCTATAGTGGCCGTGGAGGCAGGAAATATTGGGGTCAGTTCCTGCCTGTGACACATTCTGCACAAGTTGCTGAACTCAATGCTCTAAGCAATTCTCTAAGATTATAAATTCCAGTAAAGATATTGATCTGTATTGGTAGAGAGAGTTCCTTCTCTCTAGCAGTTCTTTTCACCAATGAAATCATAGCCCCAACCCCTTCCCCTATCCCTGCCTGGTTTCTGGAACAAGTTACACAGAAAGAAAGATTTAGGTTTGATGTAAGGAAAATAACTTAAAAGTTGGAGCTCTCCAAAAGTGATCAAGGAATGGGCTGCCTTGGGAGTTAGTGGGTCATCCTCAGCAGAGGTCTTGAATAAAGGTCAGGTAATCAGTCATCAGCTATAGTCATAGGATAATAAGATCCTAGTTTTAGAACTGAAGGAGAACTTAGTAGTTATCAAAATTCAATTCCTTCATGCTCTAGAGGAAGAAGCTGAGACCCAGAGAGGTTAACTAATTCCCTCAAAGTCACATGTGCAAAGCCAGGATTTAAACAGTCAAAATTTCAGACTCTCCATGCTGGTATGAGACTCTGTGATTCTGCAACATGAAAGCTGACTTTAGAGATCTAAAAGGCTAATACAGATTAAGCTTGCTTTTACAGTTTCCAGGAAAGAAGTAGCTAGAAGTTTCAAACTTAGATCCAATGTAAGGAAAAACTTCTTAACAACCTCCAAAAAGCAAATGGGATTTCTGTCAGTCAATAAACTATTATGTGCCGGGCTAACTAAGTTTTGGGGGTGCAAAAAGGGTAAAAGAAAAAGACCCTCAAGAAGAACACAGAATCTAATGAAGAAGACAATAGCAAACAACTATGTACAAACAAAATATAGGCAGAAGAAACTCAGAGTTATAATCAACAGATTATAATAGAACCAATAATAAAATTGAGAGTCATTGGAAAGCCTTCCTGTATTATTTTTAGCTAGGTCATGAAGGAAGCCTAGGGAGCCAGGAGGCAGAAGTGAGGAGGGAGAGCAGTCCAGGTATGAGGGATAGCCTGGGGAAATGCATCGAGTCAAATGATGAAGGGTTTTGTACAAGGAGGCCAAAGTCACTGAATTGTAGAGTATGTGGGAGAGGCTAAGATGCCAGAAGACTGGAAAGGGGGAGGCAGAGCAAGTTATAAAAGTCTTTGAATGACAAATTAAGGGTTTTGTTTTTGATCCTGAAATTGCTAGAGAGCCAATGGAGTTTATTGAGTAGGGGATGATATGGCCAGACCTGCACTTTAAGAAACTAACTCTGCCAGTTGAGTTGATGAATGAACTGGAGTGAGAAGAGACTTGTGACAGGAGGTAGGGACTCCCCTTCATAAGAGATTCTCAAGGGAATGTTTGAATGGCCATTTGTTGGGGATATTGTCACAGAGATACTTCTTCAGATATGGTTTGGATTTCCAAATCTTTGATTCTGGAATTTTCCTTCCCCGTGAAAGCCCTTAAGAAATCTGGAGATTATATTCTCCCTCAATTGCCTCTTCTCCAGGCTAAATAGTCTCCAACTTCTGCTCATATGATGTGATATTAGTACCTTCACTAGCTTGGTTCTAGATATACTCCAATTTATAAAATCACAGGATCATATCCTACCAGGTATCCTGCACATGATCACCCAGCATGATGTACCCTCACCAGAGAAGCAAAGCAGAATTGAATTAGCTCCGAAATGTGAAATGCACAAAGTAAAAGAGTCCACTCCAGATGTTCATAGAGATTATTTGTGTCTGACCTGTGACAAAGCACTCCAAACTTGTATTGGTCTGATCAGACACAGACACACTGTAACTCGACTCTAACATACTGATGTCATTTTGGTCCTCTTCAAGAACAAAGAACAACCAACCAACTATAGGACTACAGAACATTAGACTAGAAAGAGACCAGTTTGTTATATATCCATAAAATATAATGCACCAATAAATAAGGCCATTAATATGAAGTGCTTTGAAACATAAAACACCTTATCTATGCAAATTACTCCAATTATCATTGCATTAAAAAATGAACTAATGAGGCAAAAAATAAAACTGACTTACCGGGCAATCACAATATACCCAAGTACATGGGACACCAAGACTTGGCCATGTAACTCCTCCAAACGGGCACAAAATTGGTGCATTGCTTGTTGGACAGTGGTGGCCAGAGAGACAGGTAATGTATAGGATGCCCATCTCTGGGCTTCATCAAAAGCCAGTTTCAGCCTCAAGGGATGTCCACATTCTGGGAGGCTGGCCCAGAGAAGGTCCCTCTGGGAAGGACTCAGCTTCCGCTTCACAGATGACAAAAGGAGCTCAATCATCTTCTGACCTTGCTCCCCAGAGAGTGGTTTCACTTCAAAATAAACTTCAGAGCTAGTGACCACTCCCTGTAGGATTTTTAAGGTTCTAGACTCTACTGAGCAAGCAGAAAGAATGAGGTGGACTTTGGGGGGGCACTTTTTTGGCAGCCACGTGAGACTTCTTGCTCCATAGCTCAAGTTTAGCTCTTCAAATGCATCCAATATGAGCACAAGTGACTCAACATTTCTGCTGGAAACCATGAAGAGAAGATCTTGAAAGAACTGGACAGCACCGCTATAAACAGCCATGACATGTGCAGGTGGAAGTGGCAAACCATAGGCTAAGCACACCTGGAGACAGATGCTGTTCAATAAAATGCAGATGTTGGAACTTGCCTGAGATGTTCCAAGGAGCCGTAATACCAGCACTATCTTTTGTCCCAGGAAGTCTTGGATGTGCTCTGATATTTTGCACATCAGAGCTGTCTTTCCAACTCCAGGAGGCCCAAAAACAACTAAGGGAGAATGGTTAATGCCATCATTTGCTGTGATGGCCCTTCCAATTCTGCTCAGGAGTTCCTCCCTCCCACAAAACACTTGGCACTTGTCCTTGCACTGGGCCATGTGGTGATGTAGCTCCTGGAAAAAAGGGCCCAGCATCTGATTGCCCTTATTCTGGTAGCGAAGGCGCTCAAGAATCTGATGGTTGACTGTGGCAATGAACTGCTCTCCCAGTTCCTTCAGGTACTTAGCATGTGCTCGGTTCTTTGGGTTCACCAGGTCTTGGCTCCACTGGACAAAGTGCACCTTCAGCAATTTGGGATGGTTGTCTGTAATTCTCACTTTGAGGCTGGTGAGGAAGTTCTGAGCTTCCATGTCCAGACAGCCGTCTTCCTGCAGGTCTACCATTGGTAAGTTACACTCATCCAGAATGTGCTTATTCAGGTCTCTGATTTCTCTAAGGAAAACTGTTGCCCCTATATCACCGTCACAGCTACCTATATTTAGAAGACCATGTTCCATTTCCCATTCAATTACTGCAAAAGTAAAAACAAATTGGGATTGAGAATTCAAGTACAGACTCACAATCTCCAACTAAAGTAATCCATTTTCCATTTTCCAATGAGACATTTTCTAGGAGAGAGGGAGAGTAGGATATTGCCTCAGGATGCCAACTTTGGGTTGCCCTGACAACACATGTAATCCTTGAGCAGCATAGAAACAATAGTGCTCTACCTCTATTAAGAAGAAATAATTAATTAAAAATAGGAAACCACCAATAATGCCGATCAGGTGCAATGGTCTCCTCAGCAGTAGCCTTGAACTGTGTTTCAGGATTTCTTTTCCCCACAGAACAGATCCTGTCAAATGACAGTGTGCTTAATGTGATTTATCTAGGGCACAATTTTTTGATTACATGGCCCAAGTGCTGGCTTCAGCTCTGGTGACAGGCAGCTGATGTCACAGGCAAGTGAAAGAACTAGAAGGGAAGGTCAAGTCTTGGGGTCCAATCCCAGTCCTGAATTTACTAGCCATGTGACTTACCTCTCTGACTCTTACTGTCCTCATCTGTAAAAGTAAATATAATACTTGTACTATCTACTTTACAGGGTTGTTGTGAAGAAAACACTGTAATTTTGAGCTATTGTGATTCCAGGATAAACAACAGGCATAAATAGCAAGGTGGTGTTATAATGGATAGGAAAGTCAGGAAGACTCATGTTCCTGAGTTCAAGTCTGGCTTCAGATATTTAGGGGTTGTATGACCCTGGTCAAGTCACTTAACTCTGTTTAACTCCTTGTCTTGTTTCCTTGTCTGTAAAATGAGTTGCAGATGGAAATAGCAAACCACAATAGTATATTTGCCAAGAAAATCCCAAATGGGATCATAGAGTCAGAGGTGACTGAAAAATTACTGAATAGCAACAAAAATATGCCTAAGGGAAGAGTATGTCTTTCTACCTCTTTGTAATTATAGTAACAGAGTCCAAGATTTATAGAAGCTCTCCCCATTAGGAGACCCAAGCATTTTGGTGCACACTTTATGCAATAATCTTTAAAGACTGTTATTTTCTAGGTAAAAAGAGAAAGTCGTATGGCATGGTGACTGTGGAGATGGCCTTGAACACAAGAAGACCAATTCCTCTGACATATATTGACTCAGTAACCACACATACTGACTCAATGACCCTGGACAACTCTCACAGTACATGGAGAGCTGGAAGGAATCACAGATGCAATCTAATCCAACCTTTTCATTTTATAGATGAAGAAACTGAGGCAAAGGACAAAAAATAACTCATCCAAATTCTTATCCATAGTAAGTATCAGAAGAAGGATTTGAACCCAGATTCTCTGGCCCCGAGGACAGTAGTCAATCTTTCCAACACTTTAAGCTATGTCAATCTATAATGATAGAGGGAGTGTTTGCATATAAATTATTTCCTATGTGGATGAAATTACAAATCCAAACAATGACCACCCAAAAAAAACCCCAAAAAACCACCAAAGCCAAAAAGGCAAGCCATGAATGCTGGTCTTCTAGTGGAGTCTATCATTTTATAATACAGTTCCCCCAAAATGCCAATTTCTATAAATCAAAAGAGAACATATTACTCTGGATATAGACCTTTTTTTTCTTTCCCCTCAAAACCCCTGAGTCAGTTTTGCTTGAATAAATCCCAAATGTAGTCTACACTTGCTAATGCTTCTTATAGGTACATCCTTCCATTTTTTTTGGTTTCAAAGAAATATTATATCGGAGTTTGGCCGAAACTTGGGGTAACCTATATTTAGACAATGAGTGGATTTTAAAAATTTAATCAAATAGGTGGATAGAGCACCAGCCCTGAAGTCAAGACCTGAGTTCAAATATGATCTCAGACACTTAACGCTTCCTAGCTGTGTGATTCTGGGCAAGTCACTTAACCCCAATTGCCTCAGCAAAAAAATAAATAAAAATAATAAAAATAAAATAAATTAATCAAATAGTTGAGATAAAAGGCAGATCACTTTCCCCTCTCTCCATTTGTGAAATGGAGATAATAATACTTATATCTATTTTATCAAGCTGTGTGAGGAAAGTATTTTGCAAAGGAAGGACATTGACAAGATGTCATATGTATTGAGGAGGGCAGCTAAGGTGGTGGAAGGTCTTAAAATCAAGCCATCCAAATATCACTTAAAAAGAACTAGGAATAAAGATGAGAAGCTTTAGGTGAAACATCATAACTTCGGAAATCTGAAGTAAGGTGATTGTTTCTGCTTAGAAATAGGTGGAAGTTTCAGGGACACATAAGTAAGAACCTACTAGCCAGAATTATCCAGTGGTGAAATGGGCAGCCTCAAGAGCTAGCAAGGTCTTCCTCTTTGGAGGTCTTTGAGCAGAGATTGGATGCACACCTATGGGAGGGATTACTGCTAAGATCCAGCTCTTATGTTTTTTGATTCTTTGAAATATTGAATTGTCATGACTAAAAAAATCCAGATGACTAATGTTTGGATATGCTGCATTTGGGGCAGCTAGGTGGTAACAGTGGGTAGAGCACAAAAGCCTGGTATCAGTAATACCTGAGTTACTTAGTAGTTACTTAGTAGCTACATGATCTTGAGCAGGTCACTTAATATCTGCTTGTCTCAATTTCTTCAACTGTAATATTGGAATAATAATAACACTTGGCTTCCTAAACTTTTTGGACTCACAATTCCTTTTTGACTGAGAAATATTTTATGACCACATATAAAATGTATATAAAATAGGTTATACAAATCAAACATTTTCTGATGAGTCATAATTTCGTGACCCCCACATCCAGTTATGAGAACTCATATGGGGTTTAAGTTTAAGAAATTTAAGAAGCTGAGCAGACTAAATAATATTCAATAGTCCCAAAGTGGAAATATTTTATTAAAAACTTTACATATAATCAAAACTTCATGCCTCCTTTAAAATATCAAACTTATCTGTTTTTTAAAAAAAGATTTATCTTTGTGTTATCCCTTAAAATGTTTTAATATCCTCTACCACTGTTTCATGATAAGGAATAACTTATCTTTATGCACAGCAGGATACTGGGTGTTCCTAAAAGAATGTTCATAATTTGATATTTCCTTAGGCCAAATTTCCACACCTTTGTTTTATAGTTCAGCAGGATATCCTGTTAGAGTAGAAATTCTTCTCTCTTTGAATTTACAGATTTTCTAGATTGCAAAAACTGGGAGGGACCTTAGAGATGTGAGGGACCTTAGAACATAAAGTGTCAGATTGTCAGAGTTGAAAAGAACCTTAGAATGATAGAATGTCAGTTTCCAGGGATCATAGAGCATGGAACATAGAATAGAGCTAGCTGGGTGAAATGCTAGGAACAAAGAATAACAAAACTGGGAAGGACATTCAGAGTAAGAGTCTAGTTGATTGAAGAGAAGTTTTGAGTCCTAGATTCTAATTCTTACTCACTGATTTTGTGTGTACTTCCCCTCTCTATGTTGACAGAATTTCAGAACTTGAAAGGCTCTATGATTATAGAATGTCAAAACAGAAAACCCAGAATATAAAGTGTCACAGTCTGAAATATAACTTAAAATCTAAAACATACAGTGTTTTAGGGAGGGAAATTGAGCCCAATCATTTGAAATATGAAAAAACTGAAGGTCACACAAGGGAAGGGCCAAGATCAACCAGTGAGGTACCAAGATTGCTTCATGATAGCCCTAACTTTTTAAAAGTAAGGTCAACAATTCAGTAGAAATTATGGAAGACACTCAGACAACAATGATACATCATAGGGACAGCTAGGTGGTGCAGTGGATAGAGCACCAGCCCTGAAGTCAGGAAGACCTGAGTTCAAATCTGGTCTCAGACACTTAACATTTCCCAGCTATGTGACCCTAGGCAAGTCACTTAACCCCAATTGCCTAAGCAAAAAAAAACAAAAACAAAAAAACAATGATACATCATGTGAAACAAACTAGACTGGACAAACTGATAGAAAAAGTTCAAGAGACTTTTTAGTACCAACTCTGTGGTTTTTGTTTATTTTTTGTAATCAAGCTACATACAGCATAGAAAAAAATAGATAGCTTCACATCATACAAAATTAGGGAGAAAGAATTACCATCCAGGACTCAAGCCTCCTCTTCAATCAACTGAACTCTCACTTTGAATCACTTTATTGTAGCTGAGGGAATTCCCAAAGTTTGTGTCTCTTTTCTTTCTCAAATCAGTGCAGGTTAGTGAAATAAGCATTAATGGAGTTAGAAGCAAAGGACATGGGTTCAAGTTTCACCTCAGACACTTGCTAATTGTGTGAACTTGGTCAAGACATTTTAAGTATATGGTTTCTTCATCTGTTAAATGACAATAATAATATGCTATCTCCCTAACAGGGTTGTGAAGATCAGATGAGAAACTGTATTCAGGGTGTTTTGTAATATGTAAAGTGCTATACAAGTGCCATTACACTAAATGTAATCTTAGGGTCTCCTTCCCATTTTATATAAAAAGGAAACTGAATTATGGAGAGAGGAAAGGAATTGTCCAAAGTCATCCTGCAATTAGAAGCTAATATCCACAGCCACAAATATCTAGTGATTTCTCCCCAAATATTTGCTGATTGTTAAATGGACCCAGCTTTAATTGCCAGACACACCTTAAAGCTTTCTCCAAAGAAGTAACTTTGTTTTGAAATTAACCTCCGATGAGAGGAGTTATTTTTGAAGGTGCTTTAACCTCAGTGGGAAACTCCCAGCCACAGGAGCATGGCGACAACTCCTCAGAGACAAGCCAAGATCCCAACTCACTCAGATACCTAAGAAGCTTGGGCCTTCTGACCCAAGAACCAAAGGCCTTTAATAATATTTACTATGTAAATGGCAGAATTAGAGAAGGAAGGAAGGAAGGAAAGAAGGAAGAAAGGGAGGGAGGAAGGGAGGGAGGAAGGAAGGAAGGAAGGAAGGGAGGGAGGGAGGGAGGGAGGGAGGGAGGAAGGAAGGAAGG
>JAJPUD010000646.1:148007-161494 GCA_023553655.1 Myrmecobius fasciatus
GAGGAAGGAGTGAAGGGAGGGAGAGAGGGAGAAATGAAGGAAAGGAGGGAAAGAGAGAAGGGAGGGAGAGGAACAGATAAAGGAAGGAGCTAGAAGAGCTCTCCAAGGTCATCAAATCCAAGGCCCTGCCCAAGATAGTAATCCCTTCTCTCTCCAGTATCCTAGATAAGTGCTCATCTTGTCTTAAAACAAAGTCATCTGGAGACATAATATCTGGAGGAAAGTCCAGGTTTTCTCATTTACTGACCTTGTTGATCTCTTACTAACTGAGCAAATCATCTCACCAACCTAAGCTTCAGTTTTTTCATCTGCAAAGTGAGAGAATAATAATATGTACCCTCTCAGGGATATTGGGAGAATAGCACTTTGTAAAATAGTATATATATGCTACCTATTATTATCCATTCTTTGCCTGAACACCTCCAGTGACAAAGAGCTTACTACCTCTCAAGGTAGTGCATTCCATTTTTGGATAGCTCTGGTGATTAGAACATCCTTGCTTTTATTGAAATGACCAAAATCTATTTCCCTATAACTTCTACTCATTAATCCTAGTTCTTTTACCCCTACATAGAGAAAAATAAAACAAAAAACCACATGATAACCCTTCAGATACTAGAAGACAATTATCACATTCCACTTAAGCCTTTTCTTCTTTAAGAAGGGCAAGATGTAGAACTTAAAGGGATCCTAAAGTACTGGTAAATCTCTAAGGTTCCTTCTTGCTCAATATCTATGATATATAAGTCCACTTTGCATATTAGGAAACAAAGATCCAGAAAAGTTAAATGATTTCCTCAAAGTTATAAAATTAATAGGGAGCAAAGCCAGGCTTCTAAACTGGGTCACCTGGTTCTAAATCCCATTCTTTTTTTCTCTAGACCACTTAAGATTCTCTTAAGAGTCCCCTAATTGTGAACTTGTTATACAAGGACCAGCCTACCTAAGTGGGGAAAGCATTGTCATTGAAAATTTGGCTAAGAGAGGAAGAATGGGTGTTGGCCATAGAAATTCCTGAAAGACTATTTACTAAGGTATAAATAAAAAAGTACCAGCACTGATGAAATTAGCAATCTTTTTTAAGTAGCAAAAACTTTAATGTCATGTTAGTGATTATAAATCCCTTTTTTCCCATAATAACCAGGTAAAATATAAATATCCCCATTTTATAGATGAAAAAACTGAGACTAGTCCACACAGCTAGAAAATATCATTACTAAAACTTTAACCCAGATCTTCACATTCCCCGATCCAATCTCTTCCCATTCCATTACAGTGAATATTTTATTTTTCTTGATGAAGATAGCAAGTGGCATATATACATAAATATATCCATGCTTAACTACAGCCTGCTTAGGGAAAGCAGAGAGAGGAAAGAGAAAAAAAGAATAAAGTAAAAAGTGCTTAACAGAAAACACACACCAAAAAAAAAAAAAACAACTCTATAGGAAAGCAAAGAAAAGATGGACAATTATGAATATAATACCTTCTATTATTATAAATGTTTTCTTGAAATAGAAATTTGTTGTTATATGTTTTGAATTCTCCCCAATGTTCTGCTAGACACATGGCAATGTTTTGGGGTTTTTTTCTTTTTCTATTTTTTTTTCTTATTTTACATTTAAGTAAGTAAATAAATACAGAAAAAAAGAAGAAAAAATTATGGCATTAAAAAAATTCACAAACAAAAGTAAATGGCTAGTCAGTGGCCAAAAGGATGTATCTAAATTATTTCCTTCTCCTTTCCCTAATCATTAGTGATCTAGGTAGTACTTTTAGAAAAATTGCAGGACTTGGAGTCCTTTCCAGTTAGATTCATGACCTTAAACTAGTCACTTGACTGAAAGTCAGTTTCCTCATCTGTAAAATAAGGGTGATAGGGGCAGCTAGGTGGCACAGTGGACAGAGCACAAGCCCTGAAGTCAGGAGGACCTGAGTTCAAATATGGCCTCAGATACTTAAAACTTCCTAGCTGTGTGAGCCTGTGTTAAACCCAGTTGCCTCAGCAAAAAAAACAAAAACAAAAGTCAAAATAAGGTAATAATTTTCCTATTATTTTCCTCAGAGAATGGTTGTGAGGAAAGTACTCTGTAAACTCTAAAATGCTATAGAAATGGAACTGTTATTAGCTGCAAAGGAAACACTATAGTCCATTTCTGCACCTGATTTGTGATATCGAAGCTTCTGCTCCCTGCTGATCAAACCTTGCCTCTCTGCCTCCTGGGCTGCTGATCTCAGGGCTGTGGCCAAGCTGCTTTCTGCCTTCTTCCAGGCTGCACAGTCTCCATGGTGCTGCTTCTGGTACTGGGGCAAGTGTGTAGTGATGGGCTGCAAGATGTAGACAGGAGGGACAGCATTCTCATCTTTCCAGAACCACTGGGCCAGGAGGGTCAAGCTGTTCGGGTTTTTTGTGAGCTGGGCACACAAAGCCTGGAACTCCTTCTCTTCGATCAGTCGGGGAATAGGGCAGTGTCCATACTGATCCCCCACGAGTGCCTGCCGCAGAGGGTGTAGAGAAACACTGTCGTATACGTAATAATTGGGAGAGGACTTATAACAAGGACTGAGACCTCAGGAGTCTCTACTCAGAAGTATTACCCCCTCACCTAGGCCAATGGTCCCTCATGCCTCAAAGATTTCAGCTTTAGGAATCTGAGAGGGAACTAGGGACAGACTCTGGAGCTAAAGTAATGTTTTTTTCATACGCCATTAGCCAGATTTCATCAATTGAGGATATGTCACATGAGTAATAATTGAGAATTAGTGCACCTGGGGTGATGAAGCTAAGAATCTTAGAATACAGAACATCAGAAGGGAAAGGGAAAGTATTCATCTAAACCCCTCAATTTACAGATGACTAAACAGGTTCCATAGAAGGAAAAGTATTTTTTCCCAGCATCGTTCAAAAATAAAAACCCTGGATCTTCTAATTCCCAAACCAAAGCTATTGTGAAATAGCTCTCATTTCTAAAATTAAGGAATTTAATTTGAAAGTTCTCATTTCTAAAATTAAGGAATTTAATTCGAAATGCTCTTCCTACTCTCCAACATCTTATGCCCTCTGTTTCCCACATTTCAGAGTTCTATGTTCTTAGGTGCCTTTAGGTTCTGATCTTCTATGCTTTCAATTCCTTCCCATTCTCAGTTCCTTTTTGAGGCTCCTCCCAGATCTAACATTCTGTGTTCTAGATGCCCTCTCAACTCTGATATTTTCATTTCTAAGATTCCTGACATTCTGGGCTCTCTGATCCTCCCAGCTCTGACATTTCTAAGGTCCGTCCAAGTTCTGACACTCTGGGTCACTGGCCAACTATTTCATTATAGTCACACAAAGCTTTAAACAGTTATTAAAAAAAGAACTAAAAAAAAAAACAAACCCAAAACATAAAACCAAGTCTGCTTGGCCTGCAACATGTGTTTTGAAAGATATTCTGATTTCTTGTTTCCCCTAAAGGCCCCAAATCCTCTAATGGAGAAACCTTTGGGGGAAATGTGGATTTATACAACAACTTAATGACTTATTTACTAGAGAGATGGTTCCCTAAGGACTTAGAGGTCAATTTGGATTTTCATGGAAAGTCACTCAAGATTCCTCAGCCTTGCAAAGGACATTGAGATTTGTTTCCACTTAGGTTTATTTATCATGGAATCATAATTCCAAAACTGGAAAAGATTCCAGAGGCTTCCTACTTGAATCTTTTTTTTTTTAATTACATAAATAAAGAAACTGAAACCTTGGGAAGTGATTTGCCTAAGATCATGCAGCCAGTATTCGAAGTGGGATTCAAAGCCAGGTTTTCTAAACCCAAAGTCAGTGCTCTTTTCACTAAGTTTCTTCCTAAAGGAAGGATAGAATCACTCCAAATAAAGGGGTGAAGTAAGGTCTGACCTAACGGTCTGTCAGTGGAGGATAGGGGAAAGTGAGAAGGTAGGAAAGGAAGGAACATCAGGAGTCATTTCTAATTTTCTTGCTAAGTCTCCTAAATCCCTCATATTTTAAGTCTTCCCTATAGACTGGGCATTAACATCATGAATATTAGCTCTTCCTAGCAAATTCTCAGTAATTTATTTAAATTGCAGTCCTTGTCTGAAGATAAGCTGGCCCAAAATATGGCACCACCTACATACCCTCACCCCAAAATGCGATCTTTGAAAGAAAAAAATACATAAAGATAAACAGAAAAATAATATGGATTACAGGCTGCACTGAGATTTTAAACAAACCAGATTTAGAGGAAAAGAGTCACCTTTCTGTGGATCAATACAGTATTGATTTGGAATTAGATATGTTACATACACTACTAAATGCCTTAATGATAATACCCAACATTTGTACAGTTTTAAATCCTTTTCATGGCTGGACCCAATAATTATATTGATATCCACTGGCATTTAAAATACCTAGAGGGAGGACTTCTAGTCCATTGGGTAAATCCTTTCTATAGGACTGATGGACATGGAAAGACAAAAACACGGAATGAAGTAAGAGAAAAAGATATTTTGGGGTTTGCCATCTAAGCTTTTTTACATCCATGAGATCAAAGATCACCTAAATATAATGAAATATTTCATGATGAATGCCTTAACATCTATACTATTAATACTCATACTTCCATAGTACATTATGCTTTTTTATGATAAGGTCATGAAACCATTCTATGTGCCCATTTTATAAACGAGAAGACCATAGATCATAGAGAATAAACTATTTGCCCAGTTATACAGTTAATACATGGCAGGGTCAGAACTTAAATTTTGTAATTAAATCTCTAGGAAGAGCTAATATTTATGATGTTAATGCCCAATCTATAGGGAAGACTTAAAATATGTATAGAAGAATTGCACATGTTTAACTTATATTGGATTACTTGCTGTCTAGGGGAGTGAGTGAGGGGAAAGAAAAGAGAAAAAAATTGGAACAAGGGTTTTGCAAGGGTGAATGATGAAAAATTTTTTGTGCATATATTTTGAAGATTAAAAAGCTTTTAAAAATAAATAAAAAGAGCTAAGAATTCCAAATGATTAGGGTGAAGAGGAAGAACATTCTAGGCACAGAACATATTCTGTGTAAAGTCAAGTGGGTAGGAAATGGAATTCTGAATTTGAATAATAGTTGGTTAGACAGTATGGTGTAGACAATGACTATAATGTAAAATGAGCAAAGAGGAATAATGTGAAATTTGGAAAGGAAGGCAGAAACTGGTTAAGGACTTCAATTCAATAAAGAATTTATATTTAACCCTAAAAAAAACTTAAATCTTTGTCCTGGAGGCTCTTCCAGTTCCTCAGGGCTACCCATTTTTGAAGCCAGGGAAGGTCTCATTTCTTTTTATTCCCCTCCACAGTTTCCATCACAAAGCCTTTGCATAATAAATGTTTCTGAAGGAATAGATTAATCAATTATGGTTATCTGTGGGCAAGCAAGATGATCCAGCTACTTTGGCCAAAGTGTGTCAAGTTCAGGAAGGCCATTAAAGTGTGGATAAGCAATAGCAACAAGGGGGAATGTATGGAAGTCTAGGTACTTCAACACCCCTGTCATTCTGATAGGTGAGCTCTAAAATGTGAGCTTTTTGCCTTTTCTTTTCCAGAACCAAAACTCCACATTATTTTAAGGTCTTCTTCAATCCATGAATCTGTTTCTCTCCTCTCTTTCCAGTTCCCCTTAATGTAGATTCTTTGGGACAGGAATTGTCCCAAATTGTATTGCTTGCTTGTACTTTTATCCATAGTACCTGACACATATTAAGTACTTAATGCTTTATCTATTTACCTACTTACCTGTTTACCTGTCTATGTATTCTTCTTTTAAAATGGCTTTATTCTATCTAATTTTAGTTTTGTCCCCACTTCTTAGCTGGGGTTTCTGATAGCAGTCTCTCCCTAGCCAGTTCCCTGACCTCCAGAATGGTCCCTAGATAAGGATGGGATGTGGCTGGCCATAATTGTGATGAGTCAATCAGACCTAATGAACTCTGCAGCAGAAAATAGTAATACTAAACTATTCTGTTCTTATGCCTTTTTATATAGCTATATTGTATAAAGCTATATTCATGTTGTTCCTTTCCTGTTGAATTATAAACTCATTGAGGGCAAAGTCTATTTTCCCTTTTGTCTTTGTACCCCCAGTACCCAGCAGAGTGTCTGGTATAATAGCAGGTGATTAATGGATTCCTCTTAATTGGCTGATTGCTTACTATAAAAGTGGGTCCTGCGGAGAGTTTCTGACACACTGCAATCTCTTCCAAGCACAGGTCAGTGGTTGTGTGATCCACAGCTTCCAAAGTAGGGAGACCCCACCTCAGATCTACCACCTGGGTAAGACAATCATCACACAATGAGTTGGGAAAAGTCCAGTTGTAGAGAAGTCTGCGAATCCAAATGACAGAAAGGGGATACTCCCCCATAAGCCTATTTTGATTAATGGACCTTCAGTATGTCAAAATGTAACTTAATGGAAGTTATAAATTATGGAATGGATTCCATGTCTTATGTCCTCAGACTTCTAGAAGCAGTATGGTATTATAAGAAATCTGTCCACAAAATCAGGAGAGCACTGTGAAGAATAATAATGCCTATAATTAACACTTAAAGGCATCCAAATTCAATTACAAAGATGAATCTTAGTTTGATAGGACAGCTCTTTCTTGGTAGAAAGATGAGAGATAATGTTTCATATACTCTCAGATGCGATTTGAATTCAGTAATTATTAATTTTGCTGAATTATTTTTCTTAAATACAAGAGAGGATTCTGTGGGGTAGAGGAAGTGAGGGTGGTATTTTTAAAAAGGCATCATTAAAACTTCAAGATGATAATAATATCTGTACGTACTTCACAGAGTCATTGAAATCAATAACATAATAATTAGAAAATGCTTTGCAAAAATTAATGTTTTACTGTCTTTTGTTCCAAATTCTTTATTGCCATAAAAAGTATCACTATACATATTTTATTATGTTTTAGACCTTTGTTTTGGTCTTTGACTTTCTTGAGGTAATACATGTTTAGGTTGTGGTTGATGTTGAGTTGTGTCCAATTCTCTGTGACCCCTTTTGGGGTTTTCTTGGCACGTGCCATTTCCTTCTCCAGTTCCTTTTTACAAACGAGGAACTAAAGCAAACATGGTTGCAAGACTTGCCCAGGATCACACAGCTAATAAGAGTCTGAGATTAGATTTGAATTCAAATCCTTTGGATTCTAGAGCCCATAATCTATCCACTTAGCCAACCTAACTACAATATATTTAGGATTCAATTGCTAAGTTAAATTGTAGGAACATATAGTCAATTTTCTTTCATAATTTCATATTAAAATGCAAAATAGTTGAACTACTTCACAACTCTAGCAACAGTAAATTAGAGGGACTATTTTCCCACAATCCCTCAGAAACTGATTATTCTCATCTTTTGTCACCTTTAAAAGTTTGCATGAAATGAGGCTATATTTTTATGTTTTAATGTTTATTTCTCTTATATTTTGGGACATTTTCATGTGATTATTTATTATTTACAAGTTTTTTTAAAACTCTATATCTTGAATCACGTGTCTATTAGAAAATAGCTCTTGGGGTCATATCTTGGTGTCAATGTTCTGCATAACTGAAACATTAGATTTTTACCATTTATGATTTTTCACTTTACCATTTGTCTTTTAATTCTGTCTTCATTGATCTTATTCTTTCCTTTTAATTTTATGTAGTCAAAATAATGTGTTTTCTTTTCTAATCTGTTGTCTTCTTTCTGGTTAAGAATTCACCCCTTAGTTATAATTGCCAAAGGCACTTGACCTTACCCTCTTCTGATTTGTTTTATTTTTATATGAACTTTTAATATTCAGGTAATATGCTCATGTTGTTATCATTTGTGGAATATAATATAAAATGTTAGTCTAATCCTGCTTTCCAATTTTACCCAGAAGTTCCTTTTAAAAAATTAGTCTTTTCCCAATAATTTTTGGACTAGGGTTTATTAAATATGGTACTATGTATTTTGACCTATTTTCCTGGATTTTTAAAATTGATATAAAATAATTTGATGAATACAATTCTATAAAATACTGTAGTGTAACATCGGTAATACTATACCCCTTTGATTGTGCTTTTCCTCTTAATATTTCTTGAGTCTAGAATCTCTTTGTTCTTTCAAATGAATTTTGTTATTTTGTCTAGTTCTAAGAAGTAATCTCTCAGTAATTTGATCTGTACAGCATTACATTTATAAATTAATTTATACATTTATACATTGTGCTTTTTATTCTTTTATTCTTTTAACAACTACAGTTGCTATCTCTGCAACTATTTGTCTCCCTTTTTTAGAGTAATATTTATATAAATTCATGTGTGTTTTAGTTCCACATATTTTATGCAGTTCATTATTATTTTGAATGGCATTTCAATTTTTTTTTGGCTGTTGTTATTGTTAGTGGGGATAGGGATAGACTGGACTTATGAATTTATTGCTATAGGGAACAACCAGATGAGGAAATTCCTTCTACCAATCTAAGCCAGAATCTTCTTTGAAATTTAGAGTCAGAGAGTTTTCTAAAGGTCTCAGAAGTGAAATAATTAAACCACAGTCACATAGAAAGTAGGTGTCAAAGGTGGGACCAGAACCTACCTCTGTCTCTATCTTTCTCTCTTATTAGTACTTATAAAAATGCAGATGATTTTGTGAAGTTATTTTCTATCCTATATTCCTGCTATAGCTATTAATTATCTCAGTGAGTTTCTCCAATGATCCTTAGGAGATTTCTAAGTATAATGCTATGTCACTTACAAAAAGGGATGGTTTTGTCTCCTTGTTGCCAATATTTGTCCCTTTGATTTTGTACTCTTTTCTTATTTACTAGACTTTCTAGAACCATGTCAAATAATGTCAAATAATCATTAAGAGAAAGGACATTGGGCAGCTGGGTGGTGCAGTGGATAGATTACCAGCCCTGAAGTCAGGAGGACCTGAGTTCAAATGTGGTATCAGACACTTAACATTCCCTAGCTGTGTGACCCTAGGCAAGTCACTTAACCCTAATTGCCTCAGCAAAAAGAAAAAAGAGAGAGAGAGAGAGAAAGGACATATTTGCTTTACTTCTCTTTTTAGTGGGAACATTTTTAGTATTTCTCTGTTATAAACAACGCTGGCTCTTGTTTCTAAGTATATGATTTTGATCACATTTTAAAAAGTCCTTCTGTACCTACATTTTTTGGATTTTTAACATAGAGGAGTGCTAACTTTTGTCAAAGGTTTTTCTTCCTGCACCTATTGAAGTAATCATGATTTTAACACTTGTGATGTTTTTATGATTAATTATGATAATTGTTTTTCTAATGTTAAACAATTCTTAATCCCATTTATTAATTTAATTTTATCAATCACAGTGAGTTGTTTTTTGCATATATTTCTCTAGTCTCTTCCCAAGGATTTTACCTAAAAATTTTGCATTAATATTCATTTGTGAGTTTGACCTAATTCTTATAATCTGTTTTATTTTTCATTAGTTTGGTTGTTAGGATCATATTTACCTTATAAAAAGGTGTCTAGTAGAATGATTTATTTCTCTATTTTTGAGAATACCCTTTTTAGTATGAGTATTAATCAAATTCTTAATAAAATTCATTTGAAAATCATCTAGCCCAGGTTTTTTATTTATTTTCCTTTGGCAATTAATTCATTTGATAGTTTTTCTGAGATTGGCTTATTTGAGATTTTTTTTTTTAGCATAACAGATCTCAAAGGCACCTCAAAAGTCATTTAGTCTATCTTTTTACAGATAAAAGGCACTAAGATCAAGTGATTTACCAAGAATGCATAGATAATAAATGTCGGGGGTAAAAACTGAACTCAGGTCCTCTAATTCTAGGGCCATTGTTCTTTCCATATATAACACTACCACTTTAGGTATATTATATTTTTGTAGAATCTCATCATATCTTTTGGATACTGTTTTTCAGCACATAATTGTGCACAGTAAGTTTTATTTCATCTCTCTTATGAATTCACCTTGCACATTTTTTATTTTTTTAATTTGATGTTCTACAATTTTTCCTTGATCAGATTGATCAGTATTTTATCTTTTTTAGTCTTTCTAAAAACAGCTCTTAGTTTTATCAGTTCTAGAGTCAATATTATTTTTTCTCAATAGCATTTCATTTTTCCAAATACATGCAAAGATGGTTTCCCCAAATTTTTCTCCCTTCTTCATTACCTCTCCCCTTCTCAAGACAGCAAGTGATCTGATATAGATCAAATATGCACAAACGTATGTCTATATTTGTTATGTTTTGCAAGAAAAATCAGACCAAAAGAGAAAAAAAAACCCTGAGAAAGAAAAAGCAAAGATGAAAATATGTAGTCAGTATTTTTAATTTCTTTATTTCTTCTCTAATTTCCAAGATTTCTTATGTTATATTTATTTTAAGGTTGCTAATTTGTTTATTTTCTAGGCTTTCCAATTGAATACTCATTGCTCTCTTTTTCCATTTTGTTAACACAAGCTTCTAAATATAAAAGTTTTCCTCTGAGTCTTCTTTACCTGAAAGCCAAAAGTTTGGTATGTTGTTTCATTGTTATTATCTTTAATATAATCATTTATTATTTCTATAATTTGTTCTTTCATCAAATAATTTTTCAGGATACCATTGTTTATTTTCTATTTAGGTCTATGTTGTTATTGTATTTCCTTTATTCAATACTAATTTTATTGTTTTATATTTCATAAATTATATTATAAATATTAGCCTTTTTACATTTTTATAATATCATTATGCACTATCATACAACCAACTTTTATAAATATATCCTGTAAATATTAACAGTCTCATTCAGAATTTTCCAAAATCAAATTCAACTTACACAACAATTTGCTCAACTCTATATTTTCCTTATTTTTTGTTACCTTTATCTAGTTTTGAAAAAGAAATATTAAAACTTACATTTTGTGACAATTTAAATGTCTTCTTTAAAATCACTTAGCTTTTTTTTAATTGTGTTGCCTTTAATTCTTTTTTTTTTCTTGTAGATAGGATTTTTCTTGCATAACTTCTCAAGCATTTCAACATTATTAACATGTAGTGGACTTCCTGCCATCTAGGGGAGGGGAGGGGACTGGGGGTAAAATTTGTAATGGAAAGCTTTGTAAAGATCAATGTTGGGGAACTACCCATACATATGTTATACAAATAAAAAGCTTTAATAAAAAAATAATAAAAAAAAATAAAATCACTTAGCTTTTTTTTAAGAATTTAGTGACTATGACATTTGGTGCATATAAATTTATAATTTTTCATGGTCTCTGGTACCTTTAAGCATAATGTAATTTCCTCAACAGTTTTTCTTGACTTTTCAAATTTTGTTCTTCCTTTATCTGAGATTGATGGTGTACAGCATCTAGGGGAAATATAGCAATAATCCTAAGGTCCTCTGACCTTAGAGTGCTGTTGTTCTAACAATCTGTCACTGATTCTAAAGTCTTCCAGCCTTAGAAATACAGTAATTTATATTTCTTCCCCTAGACTTTAGAGAAATACAGCATGATACTGAGGCCCTCTGACCTTAGAGTGCTATTGTTCAAATAATCTGTCAATGATTTTAAAGTCTTCTGATCTTAGGATAGTCCTACAAACATTGCTATCAAATAGATAATGTGCTGGTCAGTTATAACCAAGTATTTGAGACAATAGTGAATAGATCACTCAAACTTACCATAAAATTAACAAATAAGTAACATGAAGCTCCTATAATTTATCTTCTTTCTCCTGGTTCTTTGCTACATCCTTTTGGAACTTAACCCACTTCAATGGGCATTACAATTACAATAAGCTGCTCCTTGATTTGGAGTTGGGTTCAAGCTTGCAAATTCTTTTGAAACACCTCACAATACTGGTCTTGGGATCTCCTTTTGAACCTCAACAAAATCATTATCCCTTTTTTAGAATTCCCTAAAGAGTAAGATTTTGTTTCCATGCTCACTTTTCATTCTGAAGGTGATTATAGGTTTTAAATGTATTTGTATGCAGCAAATTGCTGACTTTGGGGGTTTTATCCATTCCTTTATTTTTTTTCTTTTTATTGGGAAATTTAATTCATTCATATTTAAGATTATAATTGTTAAGTTTGCATTTTCTACCACTAACTACTGATGTGAGGGTGTATGTGTGTGCGTATATGTATATATATATATACACATATATGTGTGTATAATATAAATTTACCATCTCTTTTAAATCAGCACTTAGTCATTGCCATGTGTTCTACTTGGTCCTCTCACTCCATGTACTGCTGCTTAGTCCTAAAATTCTTGTATTTACTTATTTCATTAACCTTTTCCTTTCCCAACTTAAATAAGAATGTGCTATCTGAATCTCTTTCCTTGTAACTCATCCATTTTTTAACTTTCCATGATATTCATATGTAATACCCTTTTCTAAGAAATGTTGTTTTCCTTCTGACCTTTCTCTTATTCCTTACACCTTCTAATATTCTCTAGAATCTATATCTAGGAATGATAATTCCTAATGTAGTCAGTAGAACATAATTCCATAATCCTCCCTATAGGGGATCCAAAAATTTGCAAATTTTGAAAATTTGAAAAATTTGTATGGCCTTTATAAGGCCACACAAAAGTGAATCTATCATGTTTCACTTTTGACCTTGGCCCCAGCAACATAAAGTCCTTCTGTCATCTAAAAGTAGGGGGTAAAATTGATGATTTTCAAAGACCCTCTGACCCCCAAGATTATTCAATTTGCCCACAAGGTATTAGTCCCTAGGACAAAACTCTAAAAGGAGATATTACCTCCAACATTAAACCGTGCTTCTGACAAAAGGTCTGTACTTCAGGATATGCAGCTCCCAGCAGAGCTTCTCTTTCGGCATCCATATCTGAAAGATATCAGCAGGAAAGGGTCCATTTAGTCTGAAGTAAATCAGATAAAATTCATATGAAAATTAATCTACTCCAGGACTCCTCTTTGGGAACAGCAGCAGCCACTCTTCCTGTCCATACCTGGGCATTTTAAAACTTGAGGTTCTCTCTGTTTGAAATCTGTTCCCGTTCACCAAAGATCCCAGCTTTTGGGATAAGTACTCGCTATTTGACAAAAACTGCTGGGAAAATTGGAAACTAGTATGGAAGAAATTAGGGCTTGACCCACACCTAACACCACATACCAAGATAAGATCTAAATGGGTTCATGATTTAGACATAAAGAGTGATATTATAAGCAAATTAGAGGAACATAGGATATTTTACCTCTCAGACCTGTGGAGAAGGAAGGAATTTGTGTCCAAAGAAGAACTCTTAATTGAACACCAGATAGATAATTTTAACTATATTAAGTTAAAAAGGTTTTGTACAAACAAAACTAATGCAAACAAGATTAGGAGGGAACCATAAATTGGGAAATCATCTTTACATTTAAGGGTTCTGATAAAGGCCTCATTTCTAAAATATATAGAGAATTGTCTCATATTTATAAGAATTCAAGCCATT
>JAJPUD010000646.1:166494-224309 GCA_023553655.1 Myrmecobius fasciatus
AAAAAAAAAGAATTCAAGCCATTCTCCAATTGATAAATGGTCACAGAATATGAACAATTTTTAGATGATGAAATTAAAACTATTTCTCGTCATATGAAAAGGTGCTCCAAATCACTATTGATCAGAGAAATGCAAATTAAGACAACTCTGAAATAACACTACACACCTGTCAGATTGGCTAAGATGACGGGAAAAGATAATGACAAATGTTGGAGGGGATGTGGGAAAACTGGGACACTGATACATTGTTGGTAGAACTGTGAACGGATCCAACCATTCTGGAGAACAATTTGGAACTATGCTCAAAAAGCTATCAAACTGTGCATACCCTTTGACTCAGCAGTGTTTCTATTGGGCTTATATCCCAAAGAGATCTTAAAGGAAGGAAAGGGACACACATGTGCAAAAATGTTTGTGGCGGCCCTTTTTATAGTGGCTAGAAACTGGAAACTGAATGGATGCCCATCAATTGGAGAGTAGCTGAATAAATTATGGTATATGAATGTCATGGAATATTATTGTTCTATAAGAAATGACCAGCAAGATGATTTCAGAGAGGCCCGGAGAGACTTGCATGAACTGATGCTGAGTGAAATGAGCAGAACCAGGAGATCAATATACACAGCAACAACAAGACTTTATGATGATCAATTCTGAAGGATGTGGCTCTTTTCAACAATGAAATGTTTCAAACCAGTTCCAGTTGTTCAGTGATGAAGAAACCCATATACACCCAGAGAGAGGGATATGAAATGTGGACCACAACATAACATTTTCATGCTCTCTATTGATGTTTGCTTGCATTATGTTTCCCTTCTCAGATTTTTTTTCCTTGTAGATCCAATTTTTCTTGCACAGCAAGATAACTGTAAAAATACATATATGCATATTCGATTTGTCAAGTATTTTAACATAATTAACATGTATTAGACTTCCTGCCATCTAAGGGAGGGGTGGGAGGTAGGGGGAAAAAATTTGTAACAGAAAGCTTTGCAAGGGTCAATGTTGAAAAATTACCCATGCATATCTTGCAAATAAAAAGCTTTAATAAAATGAAAAAAAAAAAAAAGAAGAAGAAATCTGTTCCTATTTGTTTCCTGTCAAGCAAGAAGTATGTTTGGAGTTTCAATTCCTTGGTTTGTGCTAAACCACCCACATTCTCCTACCAGGTAAATCAGAGTCCCCAGTTTGCCCTGGCTAGCACCAGTAGCCAGTATCTGTGGAAGACCAGAGCTGGGGGCAGAGTCCCTGGTGAAGTAGGAGAGCACTGAATTTAAAATCAAATTGGATTCCTGGTTCTGCTATTTATACTTGGGCAAGTAGCTTACCCCCTCTGAGCTTCCTTTTCATCATCTGTCATGACATAATCCCTGACAAGATCATAATCATAATCATATTCTCCTAGCAAGTAGCAATGTGCTAGATAGAGCCAAATCAGACTGGCTCATGAAAGCCAACTGTTAAATTTTCAAGGCAAGCATTTATACCTCAGAAATCAGCAAATGCTACAAATCAGGATTTGAGTTACTTTTTTTTTATTTCTAGACTTCAGAAAGCAATGGAGAAAAAAATTCAGATTAAATTTAAAAGCATGTATGGTATACATTTTTCTCAGAAAACTGTTAAATGTTTACTAACACATCCCTGCTTGCAAGCCTACCTCACAGATTGATGGAGAAGACCTAATGAAAAGACGAAGGCAAAAATAAATACTTTGAAAACTCTAAGTGAAGACTGACAAACAAATATCATCCCCAAAGGACTCTGGATTCACCCAGGTCAGCTCTTATCCTGGGAGTTGATCCCAAAGAGGAGTTTCTCTTTTTGTCTCTGCTATCACCTAGTATTAATCCAGGAAAATCTCCAAAATAAAACTTGGATGTAGCTTTTGTTTGTGCTTTTCTAAAAGTGAATATCAAGATCCCCTGGTGCATAATAGGTATTTAATAAGTGTTTATGGACTGACTGACTGAACCAAAACCTAAAAAAGGTACTCATTGTATATTATTATTAAATATGAGACTACCTTAGAAAAATACTAATCCCACAGAAAATGCTGTTAAGGACTTGCAGAGTTCATGTGCAGAGAAACCTTAACAATCATGTGGCCCATAGCTCCCCCTGAAGGCAGGGTCATTATCATTACTGTAGGGCTTCACCAGCACCACACTGGAACTGAATTAATCATCACAACTCATGTAGACAAAGTAATGACATGACATTAATGGGGGGAGAGATCAAGGTCAGGCTCCTGAATAGAGTGGGATAGCATTAAATGGTGACATGTCCCATTAAACCAAAAGTCAGTAAACTTGGATTCCAAGCCTGGAATTTTTTTTTCTTTTTCTTTTTTCTTTTTTTTTTTTCTTCTTTTTTTTTTTTTGGCAAGGCAATTGGGGTTAAGTGACTTGCTCAGGATCACCCAGCTAGTTAAGTGTCAAGTGTCCAAGATGAAATTTGAACTCAGGTCCTCCTAACTCTAAGGCTGATGCTCTACACACTATACCACCTGGCTACCCCTCATCACCACTCATTTTCTGTGTGGTCTTGTGCAAGTAACTTTCACTCATAAATTCCAGATTTCCCCTCTATAAAATAAAAGTTGAATTCTAAAATTTTTCATTGCTAACACCCTATGTTAGATGTTATAAAAACCCCTTTTGGATACAATCCGCTTTGTTCTAAAGTTTCTCCCAAATCTGATATCCAATGCTTGTGTTCTAAGAATACTGCTACCTTTGATAAGAGGTAATGTGCCAGAATAGAAAGAACATTGTCTCTTGGGTCAGAGGAGCTGGGTTAAAATTCCACTTCTAACATTTAGTACCTGTGACCTTGAGCCTCAGTTTCTTAATCTGTAAAATTATAGGTTTGGACTAGATTCTTAAGTCCCTCCCAGCAATAAATCTGCTATCCTCTATTCTAAATTTTCCTCCTACAATGATCTTGTGGGTCCTAAGATTTTTCCCAGGCCTGACATTTTAGGTTCACAGGCTATTATTGCCAGCTCAGATAGGGAACTGGCTGGGAATATTTCCTTAATTTTCTGATTTCGTAAATATATACACAAAATATCCAGCAAGAGGTCATCAAGTCTGAATGAAGATCTCTGGTGATGGGACTCAATGCTTACTAGGGTAACCCATCCCTTTGTGAACAGCTTTAATAGTTCATAAATCATCCATTAGACAGAACCTAAATCTGCTTCTATGCAACTTCCAACCATTGCTTCTAACTCTGCCCTCTGGGGCCAAGCAAAGTGGTAACTAAGACATGGCAAACAAGATTTTGCCTAAGGATATCAAAATTTCCAAGACACTGACAGCACTTGCAAGTCTTAGAATCAGAATTTCAGACATGGAAGGATCCCCTTACAATGCTAAAATTTTATAACTAATTATCCTCATTTTTGGTTATAAAATTGTATCCTTATTTTGTAGAAGGGTGATTACCAAACCAACAGCATCATTGTGTTTGTGAAATCTATTTATTTTTCATATTGGCTTTTTCTAGAAAATTCCAATTTTCAAATGGACTTCCTGGGGATGTATAGGTTCTCCTTCCTCCTATAAGGATGTAAATTCTTTGAGGGAAGGGACTGCCATGCTGTTGTAGAACTTAGCACAGTGTTTGGCACATTGTAAGTATTTAGTAAATATATTTCATCCATATATTCATTCATTCATCTTAGTCTTTAATCAAATTTTATATGTATGTCTCAGAGTAAACTAATGTACCTAGAACTGACCAAAACTAAGCAATAGTTAACATTCAAGGGTTTTAAGGGAAAAGAAAAATCTGTCACATTCATAACCACCATAGACTCTTGGAACATATAATGCCTAAGCTAGAAAGGCCCTTAGAAAGGAAAATGTCAGGGATGAGAGGATTTAAAATACAGAATGTCAAGGCTGAGATGGACTTTAGACCTCAGAGCTGGTAAACTTATTAGAACGTAGAACATAGTATGGGGAAGACAATGTCAGAACCAGGAGGGTCCTCATAATGCTTGACACAAACTGTTTGATCTTAAAAAGATCTAAGAGTGATCACCCATAGAGTGATAGAGGCAGAATGTTCCTTACAGCATAAAACCAGACTGCTTCAACTTGAGCGACATTAAAACATAGAATGCCCAAATCGAGGGGATTTTCTGAACACAGAACATGAGAGTCCAGACTCCAGGCTTTACAAATGAAAAAAATAATAATGGAGAGGGAAGCAATATGCAGCCACTGGTAAATAAAGACAGAGTTGAGCCCCAAACTTGTGCCTCTGGAATCCTGGGGCAATCTTTCTCCACTCTGATATTCTGGAGATGTTCTTTATGAATCTGTGAAACACATTCTGTACCCAAGAACTGTTACTTCACATCCTAGGTCACTCACCTGAGAAAGTTGAGCTGATAAAAATTCTAACCACCCTGGATGGCTGGGCAGGGAGTAATACCATCCTTCCCTGGAGAAACTTCTGACGGGTCCTGGGGCTAAGACTCATGCTGTTGCCCACACTAACTGTTTTCTTCGAGATGTCTCTTGGAAAATCAGTTCCCCAATGCCCATGAGTGAATTGAGGGAAACCGCCTGGCTCTTTCCCACAATTTGGCTGTACTTAAAAGCAGCCCAGACACATATGTGAAGGTACAGCCCTTCCTGCCCTGAAGCCTGGCACACTACTGGCAGCTCCCAGAGTGCTTGACATCCTTCCTCAACCCACTAGTGGGTACCCAAGAACCAGTATGTTATCCTAACATTTTCAAGCAAAAGTTATCCTCTCTTGTGCCAGGAAAACAACAGTAAATGGGAAACGTAAAATTGTGCCTAAGCAGAGATGGCTGGAATGGTACCTTCCCACAATTCCCATCTTTCTCAGGAGAGCAAGGATCACTACAGCAACCAGTGTTTATCATTTAAGCTAAATTCCCAGAGGTTTCTTCTTGTGGCACTGAAGACACCCCAGTCACTTTACTGTTTTCTAATCAAATAGTGAATGCCTGTGCTTTTGAAATCCAATGGCAAGGTAATGCAGCAGAAACAGCCCTGGACCTAGTTTTAAGAGACTAGTTATGTGGCATTGTCTAAAGTACTTCTTTTCTCTGGCTTTCCCATCTGTAAAGAAGGGATTAAAAAAAGAGTGCACTCACTTCCTTTTTCTGATGCCTTAAGGTCCTTAAATGAATATGGCTCTCTACACTGGGCGCATGGATTACCCTTGTTGACAATATATCCATGCTTGGTCATGCTGGCCAACTCTGGTTCTTAAGTTCACTCACTAGCTTCACCTAACAGAGTAGAGAGCTTCTTCACTGATTTCTGACACCAGTAAAGTATACAAGCTATCCCAGAGTGAAAGACAGAGATGGAGACAGAGATAAATTATAGAAAGAGACAGATGTGATAGAGATAGAGGAAGATATAATATGGAAATGGATGCTAGAGATGTGGTAGAAAAAGGTAGATAGATAGTGAACTTATTAAATCTGTATTGAATAAGACATTGTGCTAAGCAGTAGGCTTATACATAGAAAGAACCTCAAGGAGGTTACATTCTAATAGGGGGAAGGAAGAATGGGAGCACCCTACACCTAATGGTGAAGAGGCAGAGCAGTCTAGAGAGTGAGTAGATCTGAGGCTGAATTAAGGATGGCTGACACCCATCAAGAAATGGCAGTCTCAGCCAAGGACTCATCAATCAAGAGAGTGGGTCCTATCCCATTCTGTTACAACAGTTTGGGGACTTAAAAAGTAAGTTTCCCAAAAGAATCAGATAGGCCAGTCTTGATTGTAAGCCTACCTCTTTTGCCTTTTGGAATGCTATATCCCAAAATGTCTCATTTTTAATAGAAACTGCCTTGTCTTATGTAAGGCTGACTGTGGTTCCTTGGCACTTGAAATATCTTTTTCTAGACACTTGCGATATTTTTTCTTTGATATAAGAGCTCCAGATTTTAGCTTTGACATTCGTGGAACTTTCATTTTGAGATCCTTTCAGGATGTAGGCTCCTTCTATCATCATTTTGCCCTCTGATTCTAATAAATCTAGGCAATTTTCATTTATGATTTCTTGAATGAGTGTCTTCCTTTTCTGGACATAAGATTAAACTCTATCCTGTGTAATTCCCATTAGCCCAGGAGCCTAGACTCTGGGCCAGATATATCAGAGTGTTTTATGTTCCCAAATAATCAATAACTCATTAAAACCATGAACTTTACATTTTGACTGTTCAAGAAATGGTCCCATACTTTACAAGAAAATATTTTTCTGGATTGGGAGACAATTCCATTGTGGGATCCATTCTCAAGTTTACATTCATTTTTGAGTGCCACTACGTGGCAGGCATTGGGTATAAAATAACAGAGGTAAACTATTTCCTGCCCTCAAGGATTCACATTCTACTAAAGACACATGTTAGTGCTTCCTTGGCCTTAGCCACCCACAATTTGCTTATATACATCTACATGTCCTATACTATGATTTCTGGGGCCCAAGGAGAACTCATCATATCCTGTAGTTCTTAATAATTGACCAAGTTTAAAACTTGCCAAACTTCTTAACCAAATAACCAATATAGTAAGAGGGGGAAATTAGTATCTCAATTTTAAGATCAATTAATAAACTTATTGTGCACCTATTATATACCAGGAACTGTGCTAAATATTGGACAAAAGACAAAAATAAAACAGTCCCTACTTTTAAGGACCTTGGATTTTGATGGGGAAGAAAATATATATGTATAAAGTTATCAGGAAAGAGAATATTTACAGCAATAAATATTTATAGCAACAAAGAACCAGAAATTAAGGGAGAAAGGGGAGTGCCCGTTGTTTAGGAAAATGGCTAAACAAATTATGGAAAATGAAGATAAAGGAATATTATTATGCTATAAGAAATGATGAAAAAGGGGGCAGCTAGGTGGCGCAGTGGATAGAGCACCAGCCCTGAAGTCAGGAGGACCTGAGTTCAAATCTGGTCTCAGACACTTCCTAGCTGTGTGACCCTGGGCAAGTCACTTAACCCCAATTGCCTAAGCAAAAAAAAAAAAAAAAAGAAATGATGAAAAGACAGGATAGAGCCAAGAAGGCAGAGCAGAGGAAACATTCCATCCAAACCCTCCCAATATTATCCACCAAACAACTTTAAAATAATGCATCAAATAGAATTCTGGAGCAGTACACCAACACAAAGTCAGAGTGAGACATTTTTCTAGTCAAGATAATTTGGGCTGTTGTCTTGGAAGTTAGAAGGAGAAGTATGTGACAAGGGGGAAACAGGGCCAACCCAAGCAGCAATGAAAAGCAGGGCAGCAACGAAAGCTATAGCAGCTTCAGAAACTCTCGTCTCAGAGATGGTAAGGAGGTAGGACAGCTGATCAGAAATAGCTTGTAGGGGAACCTTGTGCTAACAGTGAACACAGGATTGAGTGCTATTTGGAAATTCTGTTGACCATTACTTAGTTCTAGGGTGGAAAGAAGCACTTGCAATCACAAGGGATTCTTTCAGAATACATACCAAGAAGCCAGCAACACTTAAAACTAGCAGCAGGGCTAAAAAGTTTGAAGCTTGGATAATGTTGTTCTCTCCATCTCCCCCACAGGTCAGAGCCTAACATAAAATTCAAAATCAAGAAATGGACTGGGAAAAAAGGCGAACAACAAAAAAAACTCCTTAATCATAAAATGACACACATTCAGAAGACAATGAAAAATGTCTACAAGGAAAGTTTCAAAGAAAAAAAAATGTGGATTGGATACAAGCCCAACAAGAATTTCTTGAAGAGTTAAAGAAAGGGGAAAAAAATTAAGAGCAAAAAATAAATAAATAAAATGTTAAATAACAAAAAAGAGCAAAAAGAAAATTTTAAAGTCAAGTAAGAATGGTAGAGTAAAAATAGATGGGGGGAGGAAATAAGAGTGTAAGAAAATTATAAGAAGAGTATGGTAAAAGATACAAAACCTCACTGAAGAAAGGAACTCTTTAAAAAGAAATTATGAAAATGAGTTTCACAGAAGTCTAGGAAGACTTGTATGAATTGATGTTCAATAAATCAATCAATAAATAAACAATCATTAAGCATCTATTCTATTCCAGTTCTAAGTTCTGAGGATACAAAAAGAGGCAGAAAGTCTCCGCCTTTAAGAAACTTACAATCTAACGAGGGAAAGAACATGCAAAAACCATAAGAACAATTTATAGAAAAACAACAACACTGTAAAAACAAAAAGGTTTTATTAAAGATTTACAAATTCTGACCAAGGCAATGATCAACCATGATTCTCATGAATTGATGATGAACTATGCTACCCATCTCCTCACTGAGAAATTCAGGATACAGAATGAGACATACATTTTTGGACATGGACAATGTGTGAATTTGTTTTGCTTGACAATGCATATTTGATACAAGAAATTTGCTCTTTTTTCCTTTTAAATTGGGAAGTAGAGTGGAAGAGAGAGAAAATAAATATTTGCTCACAGAAAAAAATAAACAAAAAAATTTAAAAATAAAAAAAACAGAAGCAAAGGAACAGCCATGCATTGTTCAGATTGGAAGTGGTTTGGATGAGAAACAGCCCAGGGTCCCTCCTTGACCCAGAAGCCCTCAACAGTTTGTCCTCCTCACTGGAACACAGGCAACTGGGAAAGAGACTGAGTTGCCCATGTGGGAATCATTTGTGTATGGTCCCAGTTCCAGCTCAAGGACCAATTAAAAAGTCACACAGTCAATAAAACAGAAATAGCCAGATCTACACAGGCTTTCAAGTAGAGAGAGAAGAATCCTTCATCATGTATACCCAGAATCAGACACACTAGGAAATCCATGTAGGTCCCCCAAATGTGGTCCCAAGTCATGGCTTTCCTTGGCCAATCCCCCGTTACATAAACACATAAATGACAGATACAGAATCAGTACAAAGTGGTTTGGGATGGGACTGCAGCAGTCACTTCATATAGAAGGTGGCATTTGGGCACAGAGATTTAATGACTCTAGGAGTCACACAACTAATAACTGAGGCAGGATTGGAATTGAGGTTTCTTGACTACATGACTACCCATTCTGACTCTGGAGCTGTTGGATGGCTCTGCCTCCATAGTTTCTTGACTGACTTGCTGACTGATTGATAATATCTTTGAGAGAAATTAAATTTGAAAGCTTGAAAAAAACAAACCAACCTGTGGGGTCGTTGAAGATTATACCTACTATCAAGTTCCTGCCCATGGTACATAATAAATGCTTGAGTCATTGTTAGCTCAACAATATGTACATCATACTAAATCTGGAAAAATTTATTCAGGAAATGCTTGACTCTTGGTATACAGATTTAACCTCCTTCTCAAATTTCCAAGCTTCTCTCCCTCAGATATTTTAGATTCCTTTAAAAAACAAACATTCATGTTTATTGCAGGATTTGCATTATTTCTGTCACTTCTGATTTTGTTCAAGTCTTCTAAATCTTTAAACAGATCCAGAAACATCTAGGCCTGTAGAGTTGTATTTTTGTGGCCTTCTCCTGCCTCTTGAACCTGGACCCTCCATGATAAGTTATCTCCATGTTTACTATTCTGAATGTGACCAGTCCAGTGTTCTGGATAACAGCAGAAACATGAGAAATCTCACAAGAAAAGCACTTCTTTTCATTGTAATAGAGTCATGAGAAATATTACAACATAGCAGATAGACAACCAGCCTTGGAGTCTTGAAGATCACCCATGATTATAAATATTGATTGTGGGGGATCCCAGATAATATTATTAAATTATTAAAATTCAAAAAAAATCAAGTAATTCTTCTGTAAGGCTTTAAGTTGAAGGAGAGATACAATTATGTATGAGTAAAGAAAAGCACAGGCCCAAGACCAAAAAAAAAAATTTAATGCCATAATGCCAATGCCAGGAAGGAAATCAGAACTGGGAGGACCCTAAACATAAAACACAGAATGTTAGCATACAAGTCTGTAGATCATAAAGTATAAAATGTGAAAGCTGAAAGGGACCTACAAAAACAGAACATTGACTTTTAGAGCTAAAAAAAGATCTTATGGACACCCCTAATCCAACACAAACCGAGGCCCATAACACAGAAAATTGTTTTGCACAACTATGAATATTTGTAATGATTTTGTTTTCCTTGACTTTTCCAGATAGGGAGCTAGAAGTGGGGGAAAGAATGGGGAATGGAAAACTGAAATAAAATTGAATTTTTAAAAAGAAAACCTGAGGGGACATGATTGATAAGTTAATGGCAAACCCGAGACTCAAATTCAGGTTTTCTAATTCTTAATTCTTTCCCCTCAAGATGCATAAGGATTGGCTGGAAGGAGCATCTGCTGCTTTCCAGATGTTGCAGATTCATTCATAGGCAATGATTCTAGCTTGATGTGAGTTCTCAGCTTTTCCTCTGGGCTGAACTGAACTGAAGAGTTTGTCTTTGATCCACAGCCTCTCATGTTCTTCATCTACAATCCTCCTTAGGTAGGGCTGAAGAAAGCCCAGAATTCTCCTCTTTCTGGTCCAATTCTCTTAGAATTCTCTTTGTGTTGGTTCTCTTCTGAATTATAAAGCTGATCTGATAAATTAATGTCACAGTTAAAGAGAAGACAATAACCTGGAGAGAAAGAAGAGTTAGTTATTCATTCACTTGTCCATTTATTCAGAAGTGTTTACTGAGCATCTATGTTCCTGGACAGGTAGGTAGCATAATTGATAGGGTTCCAGGACTGAAGTCAAGAAGATTCATTTTCCTGCATTCAAATCTGGCCTCAGACACTTATTGGCTGAATGACTCTGGACAAATCACTTAACACTGTTTCCCTGAATTTCCTCATCTGTAAAATGAACTGGAGAAAGAAATGACAAACTCATTCTGGGATCTTTTCCAAGAAAATCATTCAGTTACAAAGGGTTGGACACAACTGAAAAATTACTGAACAATAAAAACAACAAACTGTATCTTCCTCCCATGCTAATACCTACAGCTCAGGGGAAACCAATAATGAGATAATAGCACCCATCAACCGTGGAAGCAGCTCATAACAACTCTGAGACAGAAATAACTTTAACTGAATTTTACAGAAGTGGATAAGGCTAAAACAACTGAAGTCACAGTAACCTTCAGGTCACAGAGCTAGTAAGTGCCAAAGATAAGAGTCAAATCCAGCAACTCTCCAGATTCTACATCCAAAGTCCCTTGGAAATAATAAAACTCACTTTTTGTCTCAAATCTTTGCTGGTGGCTCCATGGGTCACCAACTACTGGATCTACCCTTGCAAATTCAGCCAGAGGTCTCAATTGTGAGGTATCTGATTGAACTAGCATAGCCTGATCTGTAAGTACAGCCTCAACATGTGCCGCCAATGCTTCTGGCACTACACAAAAGATATCAAGTTGGACTAAGCTATATTTATAGACTTTGCTTCAGTGATTACTCTGATAATCAATGACTACCATTTTACTGGATCCTGGACAACAATTTAGCATGCTATGCTCATTTACCTACAAAATTTTTAAAGGTTTTCCTTAGTTAAACAATAAAAAAGCATAAATTTTACACTATCACATCAGGTTGGGATGAGGACATTATATTTTAAGAAAGGGGAGGCATTGCAAGACTGGTAGCCCTGATATGGTGAGAATCTGTTCTGTCCCTCCTGGCATAATATTTATATGATATCTTTATCTTTTTACATATAGCTTTATGGAAACTGCATAATGGAAAAAGTACTAGTATAAGCTCAGAGTCATGCAACTGGTAAATGTCAGAAGCAATATTGGAACCTAGGTCTTCCTGAATCAAAGCCTAGTGCTTTTTCTGTTGATAGATAGATACAGAGATACAAAGATACATAGATACATAGATAGATAATACTGAGGTATTGCCATTGTGCCAGCCTTATTTTGTTCTCAGTTAATAAAATATTGGCTTGGTCTCAGCAAGATCTGTGACTCTAAATCAGTTCCTTAACCTTTTTCGCCCTCAATTTCTACATCTGTAAAATAGGAATAATAGCAACTATATCCCACAGGATAGTCATGAGATTCAAATAAGAAAATGTAAAAGGCATTTTTTCAAACTTCAAAATTCTCTTTAAATGTGTTATTATACTGTAATCATAACTCTCTTTACCTCCATTGCCAAAAGGCCCAGGGCCAATCCAGCAATCAGATGTAGGTTACTCCGTCCCCAATTGACTATCTTCTCCAAACAGCCTCCTGTGTAGATCAAACTTTCTGCCTTCCAGGCTTTCAGATTCTGGGTCCCATAGCCACACATGGTGTTAAGAACATTCTACAAGAAAAAAGGAGTCACACACACACACACACACACACACACACACACACAATTTAGACCAGTGTATACTAGGATTGTTCTCCAACCCTTGCAAGTCATTTCGATTCAATTTGACATACATTTATTTAGTACCTACTGTGTACAAGGACCAACACCAGGGACCAGTCAGAATAGTTGGGATATATGCTCAACTACCTTGCCCTATGTTTTTCAGATTTCTCCCTATCTAGAGCAAGGCTTGGGAAGCTATCTTGATATATTCTTTGTTTTTCTTTTAAGTATCACTAATGGTTTTTATTCTAACAACATAGCCATTAACAGATTTATTTCTTTCCCCTCTCCAGAGAGCTTTACTTTAAGAGCAAGAAAAACAGCTAGGCAAATGCTACCAGAATAGCAACCCCCATCAATTTATTCTGAATCCCACAAAAGGAAGATGCTACTTTTCCTCATCTCTTCTCCTGCATTAAGATTTTTCCAGGTTCATTTCAACATTACTTCCCTTTGCACATTCTATGTTCCCATTAAATTTAACATCTTATTTTTCCCAATTATATATAAAAACCATTTTTAACATATGTTTTTTAAAGTTGCAAGTTCCAAATTCTTTCCTTCTCTCTCTCCCTTCCTTGAGAAGGCAAATAATTTTGTGTAGTTATACATGTGTGGTCATACAAAACATATTTCCATATTAATCATGTTGTGAAAGAAAACACAAAGAGAAAGTTTAAAAAAAAGTATACTTCAATCTGCATTCAGAAGCCATCAGTTTTTCATCATGAGTCCTTTGGGATTGTCTTAAATTATTGCATTGCTTAGAATAGCTAATTTATTCACAGTTGACCACTATACAGTATTGTGATCATTTTACTTTGCATCATTTCATAAAAGATTTACATGAAATGAGGCAAAGTAAAATGATCACAAGGGTCACAAAGTAAAAGCAGCACAAGTAGAACACTGTACACAACAATATTGTATAGTGGTCAACTGTGAATAAATTATTCTGCATTTTTTAAATTTGCATATCTCTAATCAATGGTGATTTGGAGCATTTTTTCATATGACTATAGATAGCTTTGATTACTTCATTTGAAAATTGCTGTTCATATCCTTTATGTTCACTTCACCCTGTTTGCCTTAGTTTGTTTCTCCATCTGTCAAATGAGCAAGAGAAGGAAATGACAAACCACTCCAGAATATTTGCCAAGAAAATTTCAAATGAGGTCATAAAAAGGCAGACATGACTGAAAAATGACTGAAAACAAAAAAATAATAATAATAATTTGAGAAAGGAGAGCATATTAGCAACAGGAAAGGATTCATTGGAGAAGGTAGACCACAAAATGAGTCCAAGCTTCAATAGATCTCTAATAGGAAAATCTCCAAATGAGGAAATTCTCTCTACTCAGGTAAGTCAGCACCTTTACTGAAATTTATGGTTATAGACAATTGCCTTAGAAACCACTAAGAGGTCAAATGACTTTCCTAGGTCACAAAGCCAAGAAGTGTCAGAGGAGAAGTTTGAACCCAGGTCTTCCCAGGTTTTCCCAGCTCCAAGACCACCTCTCTATATATCATAGCACACTGTCTCTCAGATCTATGATTTTACTGTATATAAAATATTGTATATTGTATATAAAATGTTTACATTGTGCCAATCCATAGTTTTCCCAATGATGTATCAGAATGGTTAGTAACCTTTTGAGAGAAAAGAGATATTTTCAATGTTGAAAACTATCTTTACATGTAATTGGAAAAAAATACTATTAAGTGGGGGGAAAGAAAGAAAAAAAGAGCTATTTTCAATAATTAGCTTATGACCAAACTAGAAAAGGTTTGAATTCAGACCTAATGATGTACATGTGCCTGCCCTCTAAGGAGTCTAGTTAAGTGCAGAGGAGTATATTGACAGAAGATTGGACATGTGTAGAGGACCAAGAAGTAAGAATCCATTCCAGGTCTTGAATCTTTCAGTAACTTGGCTCACCAACCTTCCTCTTCTTATGAAACAGCAGAGACATACTTGTTAATAATGATGATTAGAAATCTAGCTACTGAAGCAAAATATGAAATTACTACACAATGGATCAAAGGCTTACTTTTGATCTTAGGACAGGAAAAACAGCCCAATGAAGACTAAAGGCATTTTGAAGAAAGGTACTTGAGGACATTTATATACGTTTACTCTGATGTGTATCTCAACTATTTACATCTCTGTCTAAGTAACCAAAATTAGAGTTTAATCATTTACACATCTCAGTAGATTGTGCTTGTTAGATTTTGTTTCAAGTCTATAAGCATTGGAGGTATATATGTCTCTCTGATCAATAAGCTCTGAAGAGTTCATAATTCGAACTTCTCCGCCTGGCCCCAGAATGCTTTCACACCCTTAATTCATTACAGGAGATGGACTCCAACAGACATGAGATGAAGTTAGTTACTTGGGTCCCAATAATCCAGGAAGATAGCCTACTGGAAGATAGAGGAATTACAAACTGTACCAGTAGAGGGAGCCCCCACATAACTGAAATCAATCATGGCTCTTCAGCAGAGCAAATATAATTAATTAGGTTTACACTGGTAGCCTTTGTATTGTAATTAAAGGCATCAATAAATTCTACTCTGCCACTTCCCAGAGTTCCTGAGTGCTTGCAGGTTATGGCAGCAGAGTACCAACTGTATTCTGATAGGTTCTTCCAGGCTGGGAAGGCTTTGAACTCCAGGTTTGGCAGTTGTGGACCTGTCACCCAAGGAACATTCTGGTTAAAGCTGGAGGAGCTCATCCTGAGAACATTGCACTTCAGGTGATGAAGTTTTTCAGCCCTGGAGCCTAAAGGAAACTATATTTGTCTAGTCCCTATATCAAGTTGGCCCCCAATTATGCTTTACATCACATCCTGGTCTCCAATTCAGGCACCTTGCCACTTGTGCTATGACTGTTTACATCAAGACTATCTCTGCTTGGGAGTGCCAATAATCATTCTTATTAATAATCAAAGTCAATATTCCTTTCCCTTAACCACTCTTATGTGATGGCTTCCTCTATTTAGAACTATGCTCAAAAAGTTATCAAGCTGTGCATACCCTTTGACCCAGCAGTGTTTCTATTGGGCTTATATCCCAAAGAGATCTTAAAGGAAGGAAAGGGACCCACATGTGCAAGAATGTTTGTGGCAGCCCTTTTTGTAATGGCTAGAAACTTGAAAGTGAATGGATGCTCATCAATTGGAGAATGGCTGAATAAATTATGGTATATGAATGTCATGGAATATTATTGTTCTATAAGAAATGACCAACAAGATGATTTAAGAGAGGCCTGGAGAGACTTGCATGAACTGATATTAAGTGAAATGAGCAGAACCAGGAGATCATTATACATGGCAACAACAAGACTATATGATAATCAGTTCTAATGGATGTAGGTCTTTTCAATAATGAGATGATTCAAATCAGTTCCGATTGTTAAGTGATTAAAAAGAGAGTATCTACATGCAGAAAGAGGACTATGGACCACAATATAGGATTTTCACTGTTTCTGTTGTTGTTTGCTTGCATTTTGTTTTCTTTCTCAGTTTTTTTTGTTTGTTTTTGAGATGATTTTTCTTGTGCAGCAAGATAACTAAATAACTATGTATACACATAATGGATTTAACTTATATTGTAACATACTTAACATGTATTAGACTACCTGCCCTCTAGGGGAGAGGGTGGGGGGAAGGAAGGAAGGCAAAAAGGGTTTGCAAGGGTCAGTGTTGAAAAATTACCCATGCATATGATTTGTAAATAAAAAGCTTTAATTTTTAAAAAATAGAATATAAGCTCTCTGAGGACAAGATCTGTCTCCCTTTCCTATTTGTATTCCCAATGCCTAGAACAATGTTTGACACATAATAAGCACTTAATTAATATAAGTTTTTTCATTTATTTCTTTGTTGATACATTTGTAGTTGTTGTTCATCCTTCATTCTCAAAGAGTACCAATGAAGGGGCAGCTAGGTGGCATAGTGGATAGAGCACCAGTCCTGAAGTCAGGAGGACCTGAGTTCAAATCTGGTCTCAGACACTTAACATTCCCTAGCTGTGTGACCCTGGGCAAGTCACTTAACCCCAACTGCCTCAGCACAAAGAAAAAAAAAAAAAAGAGTGCCAATGACATCAGGAAGGTAATGTCTTTTTTTTTTTAAATTAAAGCTTTTTATTTGCATAACATATGTATGGGTAGTTCTTCAACATTGACCATCACAAAGCTTTCCGTTACAAATTTTCACTCCTATTCCCCTCCCCTCCCCTAGATGGCAGAAAGTCCACTACATGTTAATTATATTAAAACATTTGACAAGTCGAATATATGTATACATGTTTCCATACTTATCTTGCTGTGCAAGAACAATCGTATCTACATGAACAAAAAAATCTGAAAAAGGAAACACAATGCAAGTAAACATCAACAGAGAGCATGAAAATGTTATGTTGTAGTCCATATCTCACATCCCTCTCTCTGGGTGCATATGGCCTTCTTTACTAAACAATTAGAACTAGTTTAAACATTTCATTGTTGAAGAGAGCCATGTCCATCAGAATTGATCATCATATAGTATTGTTGTTGCTGTGTATAATGATCTCCTGGTTCTACTCATTTCCTTAATATCAGTTCATGCAAGTCTCTCAAGGCCTCTCTGAAATCCTCCTGTTGGTCGTTTCTTACAGAACAATAATATTCCATAACATTAATATACCATAATTTATTCAGCCATTCTCCAATTGATGGGCATCCATTCAGTTTCCAGTTTCTAGCCACTACAAAAAGGGCTGCCACAAACATTCTTGCACATGTGGGTCCCTTTTCTTCCTTTTAAGATCTTTTTGGGATATAAGCCCAATAGAAATGCTGCTGGGTCAAAGGGTATGCACAGTTTGATAACTTTTTGAGCATAGCTCCAAATTGCTCTCCAGAATGGTTGGATCCATTCACAGTTCCACCAACAATGTATCAGTGTCAGGAGGGTAATGTCTTACCTGTATTTCTAGAATTATATTTCAAGAAATCAAAAATGACAATTGCATGGGACAAAAAGTAAATTGTCCCAGTTATTTGGAAAGAGAAAGAAAAAGAGCAGCATTTGCTAACTTCTACTCAAATTGGCAGGTCTATCTTTGTTGCCTAGGCAAGACACTCTGTCTACTTCATTTTTTCTTATCTTTAAAAGGGAATTAACAACCCCTGCCTCCTAGATTGTTGTGAGATCAAATGAGATAATTTTTGTATAAAATGCTTTGCAAACCTTAAAGCTCCACTATCCTTCTAATCCTTCAGGTTCATAATCTTGGCATTATCTTTGACTCTTCATTCTCCATTCCCTCAAATATCTAATCAATTACCCAGTCTTGCCATTTCTACCTCCACAACTTATCTCTACTCCCATAGCTATATGCCTCAGACCAGGTCCTCATTGTCTCTGACCTATACTATTTCAATGGTTTTGTATTTGATCTCCTTGCTCCAAATCTCTCCCAGTTTCAGCCTTTGTGACTGGCTACCTCCAATTACCTTCACCTCATAGAATCTTTAGCTTTTAGAATCTTCAGCTGTAGAATTAGTTCCATAAGAAACAATCAGCAAGAAAGGCCTGGAGAGACTTAACATGAACTCATGCTAAGTAAAGGGAGTAGAAACAAGAGAACTTTGTACACAGCAACAAGATTGTGATGATCAACTATGATGGACTTGGCTCTTTTCAATAGTGAGGTATTCAAGCCAATTTCAATAGACTTGTGAAGAAGAGAGCCATCTGCATCCAGAGAGAAAACTATGGGGATTGAATGTGGACCACAACATAGTAATTTTCACCTGTGTTGCTGTTGTTGTTTTTTCCTTGCTAATGTTTTTTCTCTCGTTTTTTTTTTCCTTTTTGATCTGATTTTTCTTGTGCAGCATGATAAATGTAGAAATATGTTTAAAAGAATTGCACATGTTTAACCTATGTTGAATTATTTGATGTCTAGGGGTAAGGGGAATGGGGAAGGAAGGAGAAAAATATGGAAGACAAGGTTTTGCAAGGGTAAATGCTGAAAATCATTTATTGTGAAAAATAAAAAGCTATTATAAAAAATGCATGCTGAAGAATTTTGGGCAGTAGAAAAACATGAAAGAATTTAGAAATTCACAGGTCCCAGCTTTGTCATTTGCTAACTATAGAACTTTGAGCAAACCAGAGCAACTTTCTGGGTCTTGTCTCTGTTAAATAATGATCTCAATAGTACTTATGGTTATTCCCTCAATTTCCTCTTCTTGTCTAATTACTACAGGCAGCATTTCTAGTACTGTGTCAAACAATGAACATTCCCTTTGTACCTCCAAATATACTGGAAAAGATTCTAGTTCATCTCCATTACATTACCAATAATGGTGATAGACAGATAGATATTGGTGATATGTCTATGTTGCTGTTCTATCATTTCTGAATCTTCAAAACCCTGTGGACCATAGCACACCAATGTCCATGAGGTTTTTGAGAAGAATACTAGAGTGGATTGACATTTCCTCCTCCAGTGAAATAAGCCATCTCCAGTGTTCATGATCTCTATCTGTCCCAGATGGTTCTGGAGGGGAAAGTGAGGCAGGCGACCTTACACAGCTCTCCCTCACTCAAATCCAACTCACTTGCATGTCATGGCATTCCCTCCCTGATTAGACCTTCTTTGAGAACAAAGGACAAAGAACAAGACAGACAAATTAAGTGACTTGTCCAGACTCATACAGTTACTAAGTGCCTGAAGTTAAATTTGAATTCAGGTCTTTCTGACTCCAGGCCCAGCTCTCTATCCACTGAGCCACCTCACTGCTGTGAAGTCCTGAAATAGATCAAGTTGGGGAAAAGGCTCCTTGAATAAAAGGAACCAACAGGGATAGATAGATAGATAGATAGATAGATAGATAGATAGATAGATAGATGGATGGATGGATAGATGGATGCATAGATGGAGATATGTGTGTGTACTTAGATGTACAGAAAGAAAAATTATTAGAAAAGTTTTTATATAATCAGAAGGAAAAAGGAAAGGGTCACATAAGGAAAGAGACCTGGTTGTGAGGTTCCAGCCACTTTTGACAATCTAAGCAATAAAACCCACTTCATTGTAGTTATTTTTATCCTTTATGATCCAGCTTGCCCCAAACCTTAATGAGAGGACAAAGACAATTTGAAATCACTTTCTGTAGCTATAACTAGCCCCAGTTGGTCTCTCTTTATAAGATAATAGATTTATAAACAGAGATTCCCAGGATGGAGTCCAGTCTAATTTTGTTAAGAATATAAAGTACATCAAGAGCAAGAATGCAATGACATTTCTAGATTCTCTATAGGAAGGGTATTCTCTTTAAGGTATAGTCAGGATGGCTTATTGACAGAGAAGGGAATATTACATTGATCTTAACAATATTAAAATTAATTTTCCCATCATTGACTTTTAAATTATGCATTGGACAAAAGGAGCAGAAAAAGGATCCCACTGATAACAGGCACTCACCTGTTCCTCCTCCGGGATACAGCAGGAGAAAGGGACAGCACAACGTTCCAGGCTTGGATTGGAGATGCTGCAGTCAAAATATTCATTCTGGGACCAGTCTCTGTAGGAACGCACTCCACAGCACTCAAACTGGAAAGGAAAATCAGCATTAGAACCAGAATATCTGGGAAGGACAGGGAGGTCCTTTGGCTTCAGGCTGAGCCTGGCCTTCACATCCTACAGCAAAGAAATGGTAAATCTGTGGAACTGGTGCCAAATTAGCCATTGGGTGGTTGTATGACACAGAGGCCCATTGCTGGAGGGAGGTCATAGAATGGGAACTTTCTATTATCTGCAGGAAACACAGGGACTTAATTATATAGTTCTAGTGATTGGAGAGTTCAGGATCACCTGCACTCTCAAAGGCTATGATTAAGGAGTCACAAGTTCTGACAGATTCAGTCCTAAGAATGTGATCTCTTTGAAAGGAAGGACTATTTTGACACCTTGTAGCTCCTTTAAAAACAATTGCTGAGGGGCAGCTAGGTTGAGCAGTGGGTAGAGCACCAGCCCTGAAGTCAGGAGGACCTGAGTTCAAATTTGGTCTCAGACACTTAATACTTCCTAGCTATGTGACCCTGGGCAAGTCACTTAACCCCTATTGCCTCAGCAAAACAAACAAACAAACAAACAAAACCAATTGCTGAATCCACAAGCATTTAAGTTCCAGGCACAAGACTAGGCATTTAACATACAAAGATAATAATAAAATTGTTCATGAATGCAAGGAGTTTACAATCTACTGCCACATGCATGAATAATTGAGTCCAAAGAATGTACAAAGTGATTTCAAGAGAGAGTTCTGATGATTGGGGGAGGGATCTGGTCAAGGAGGCAACACACCCAAGTTGTATTTTAAAGGAAGGATTTTACCAAGGGAGATGAGGAGAGAGGCAGTTCTACACACAGGACCATTTGTGCAAAGACCAGAAGGCAAGGGATTGGGATGTTGAGTACAGGACACAGTTAGCAGGCCAGTTGTTTGGAATGGAAAGTGCATGAAAGTAAGTGGTCAGAAAAAACTCCAGCAAATAAAAGGGAACTTGACTGTACAGGGATTTAAATACCAAGCTGCTCTAAGGGACCTTCCTTAGGGCTCCGACATCTGGCTCCAAACCCTGGGCTCTTAATCTTGTGTATCAAATTACTGGGCTGGGTATAGGCCCTACTTCTCTCCTCTTGTCTGGTTTATAGGAAACCTCAGTGAAATCATCTTGTAGGAGATATACATCTTTCTAAGAATTCTACAGACCTAAGGCAGCTAGGTGGCACAGTGGATAGAGTATAAATCAGGAAGTCTTCAGTTCAAATCTGACCTCAGACACTGTGTGACCCTGAGCAAGTCACTTAACCCCAATTGCCTCAGCAAAAAAAAAAAAGAAGAAGAAGAAAAGAAAAAAAGAGAGAGCGAGAGAATTCTACAGACCTGCTTGATAAAGCCAGAAAGGATTTTATTTTACACTCTTGCAGGAGTGGGTGTCTAAGCTAGTAGATGCTCCCTTGAAGAGCAAAAGCACAGCCTTTTATTCCCTACCCTAAAACACAAGTGTCTCCCCTGATTCCCCATTGGCTGGGTACTACAGAGGTTACAATCTATCCAGATTTTCCTCCATGTGAGTGTGGATCCCCACTTCTGATTACATTTCATAGTGTATTATTCTAATTCATAGTTCTCTTGGTTTCAGTTTCATCTCTCTGATTTAAGTTTAATTTCTCTGGATTTCTCTAATTTAAATTTCATAACTGTGATTCTTACAAACCTAAATAGAGTCCAGGACTGGGGAGGGAATACTCACTACACTCTGCTGGACAGTTTACCATCCAGAGGATTGTGCCCACTTCTGGGAACTCCAAGTAGAAAGTATTCTCATAAGCCAGAGAATGTCCAGAAGAAGGCAGCCGAGATGATGGGAGGCCACACATTGTAAGTGGATTTTTGAAAGAACATAACTAACTTCATTTTGTGTTCTATTTGCTGTTTTGCTTTATTTTTAATTTTTCTGTATGACATTGAATGTATTTGATAGAGGCTGAATAAGACTCCCAGGTATTTGGTAGCAGGGAATCAAATCAGCAAAGAGCCTACTTTACTGTAAACAATCTGGAAGCCTAGCTATTCCCAGAAGCAAGCAGGGAAGAGCACTGAAAGGATCATCTCATCCTTAAGTGGGCCTTTTGTTAAGTGGATTTTATTATAGCACTATCTCTGGAGGAAGGTCTCTGGTAGAATTCTTTTTTTTTTCCCTTTATCCTTCTCTTCTGCTTAATATTTTTTTATTAAAACTTTTTATTTGCAAAACATATGTATGGGTAATTCTTCAACATTGACCCTTACAAAGCTTTCTGTTATGAATTTTTCCCCCCTAGTCCTCAACCTTCCCCTAGATGGCAGGAAATTGACTACATGTTAATTATGTTAAAATACTTGACAAATTGAATATATGTATACATATTTCCACACTTATCATTGTTGTGCAAGAAAAATCGTATCTATAAGAAAAAAAATCTGAGAAAGGAAATACAATGCAAGCAAACATCAATAGAGAGCATGAAAATGTTATGTTGTGGTCCACATTTTATATCCCTCTCTGGGTGTATATGGCTTTCTTCACCGAACAATTGAAACTGGTTTGAAACATTTTATTGTTGAAGAGAGACATGTCCATCAGAATTGATCATATAGTATTGTTGTTGCTGTGTATAATGATCTCCTGGTTCTGCTCATTTCCTTAATATCAGTTCATGCAAGTCTCTCCAGGCTTCTCTGAAATCATCTTGCTGGTCATTTCTTACAGAACAATAATATTCCATAACATTCATATACCATAATTTGTTCAGCCATTCTCCAATTGAAGGGCATCTATTCAATTTCCAGTTTCTAGCCACTACAAAAAGGGCTGCCACAAACATTTTTGCACATGTGGGGCCCTTTCCTTCCTTTAAGATCTCTTTGGAATATAAGCCCAATAGAAACACTGCTGGGTCAAAGGGCATGCACAGTTTGATAACTTTTTGAACATAGCTCCAAATTGTTCTCCAGAATAGCTGGATCCGTTCACAGTTCCACCAACAATGTATTAGTGTCCCAGCTTTCCCACATCCCCTCCAACATTCGTCATTATCATTTCCTGTCATTTTAGCCAATCTGACAGGTGTGTAGTGGTACCTCAGAGTTGTCTTAATTTGTATTTCTCTGATCAATAGTAATTTGGAGCATCTGGTAGAATTCTTAGTTGAATCCTTTGCATAGACAAAGCCATCATAACCCTTTTTAGGGTTAGTCTGCCAGTCCATGGCATAATCCCCCTCCCCTCAATTCCCTTTTTGTACTTGTTAGTTTGCTTATTGTCACTATGGCTAACACCTATTAGGGCCCTAACTCCTTTTAGGGTTAGCCCTACAATCCCTCACTTTTCAGATATCTCTGCTGGAGCATCTCTGCTGGGAATTCGTCTTTCTCTTATAAATTGCTGAAACCTCTTTCCTTGCTTAAGGCCCTTATAGATTTAACCTGCTTTTAGCAAGCACAATAAAATCTTTGCCCTTTGATTTGGAGAAAGTCTAAGTCTATACATTCTTTTACAACTCATGATACTGGGCTGTAATCCCAATATACTTTTGGGGTGTCACTCAGTACACCATCATTTTGGTAGCCCATAACATTCACACACTGATATTTCCTTCTGTATTCCCTTTCCCCCCCATCACTTTACACTTGCAAGAGAAAATTCATAGAACCTTGACTAGTTCAAGGAATGCAAACATTACTTTCTATAATAATGAGACACATAGTAGAAGCTTAACAGAGTGGCTAGGTGGTGCCATAGTGCACAGAGCACTGAACCTAAGTTCAAATCCAGCCTCAGACACTTACTGGCTGTGTAACCCTGGATAAGTCACTTCAACTAATTTGCCTCAGTTTCCTCATCTATAAAATGAGCTAAAGAGAATGGCAGGGGTAGCTAGAAAAGGAGGAGAGGAAGAAGAAGAGAATGACAACAAAGTGGGATGTGACTAGAAAGGACTAAACAATAGCAAGTGCTTAACAAATACTAATTAGCTGGTTAATAACATGCAGTCTTTGGACTGATGTAAATGATTATACTAAAAACCTTTGAAACCATTTAAGCATCCTTTTCCTTTTGCTAAAAATATACCTATTCCTACCACTACACACCTCTCAAGTTGGCTAAGATGACAGGAAAAGATAATGATAAATGGAGGGGAGATGGGAAAACTGGGACCCTGATACATTATTGGTGGAACTGTGAACTGATCCAGCCATTCTAGAGAGTAATTTGGAACTATGCTCAAAAAGTTATCAAACTGTGCATACCCTTCTACTGGGCTTCTATCCCAAAGAAATCTTAGAGGAGGGAAAGGGACCCACATGTGCAAGAATGTTTGTGGCAGCCCTTTTTGTAGTGGCTAGAAACTGGAAAGTGAATGGATGCCCATAAATTGGAGAATGGCTGAACAAACTATGGTATATGAATGTTATGGAATATTATTGTTCTATAAGAAACGACCAGCAGGATAATTCCAGAAAGGCCTGGAGAGACTTACATGGATTTCTGCTAAGTGAAATGAGCAGAATCAGGAGATCATTATACACGGCAACAACAAGATTAAATGAAGATCAATTCTGATGGACATGGCTCTTTCCAATAATGAGATGATTCAAACAAGTTCCAGTTGTTTAGTGATGAAGAGAGCCATCTACACCCAGAGAGAGGCCTGTGGGATCTGAGTGTGGACCATAACATAGCATTTTTACTCTTTTTGTTGTTGTTTGCTTGCATTTTATTTTGCTTCTTTTTTTTTAACTGGTTTTATTTGATTTTTCTTATGTGGCACTATAATTGTATAAATATGTATATGTATATATACATATTGGATTTAATATGTATATGTATATATGTATATATGTATATATATATTGGATTTAACATTTTTAACATGTTTAGCATAGATTGAATTCTTGCCATCTAGGGCACGAGGTAGGGACAAGGAGAAGGAATTTTGGAACACAAGGTTTTGCAAGCGGCAATATTGAAAAATTATCCATGCATATATTTTGAAAATAAAAAGCTTTTTTAAAAAATAAATGTATCTATTCCTATGCCCCATGGGATATTATACAAAACCATTTTGTAAACTTGACTGTGGCCTGTGTAATCTGATCCAAATTCTTAACTCAAGAGGAGGTACTCTGTGTGTGTATGTTGTTTGTCTTTCATTCTTCAAGAGGACCAACATCAGGGAGGTGATGTTGTGACATGCAAGTGAATTAGACTTGAGGGAGAGCTGTACAAAGTCACTAGTCTCACTTTCTCCCCCAGAACCATCTAGGTCCAGTGGCCAGATATAAGTCAAGACAATTGGAAATGGCCCTGGATGCAAGGGAGACCTTAGCCTTTTTAAAATAAGGTCTTGAACAGGTCTCAATTTGACTGAGGCAACTGCCCGTTTAGTGATTAAGGCTGAATAAGAAATGAGGCAGAGAATGGTGTATTTTATCTGGTCAAAAAAAAAAATCAATTTGGGATGGAAAGATCCTCAGACTTTCTGGCCTGATTGGTTCAGGGTGAATGTAAATACACACACACACACACACACACACACACACACACACACATACACACACACAAATATATGCATATTTCTGTAGAATTGTGAAACATGTCCATCACCTATTGTTGGAGTGTGTGACCCTCTTTGAGTAGATGAACAGCTGTCTACCTATAACCTATCCTGGCTTCTGCAGTCCTTGAAAATTCTTGCCACACATATGCCTCATGAAGACTAGTTGAAAGAACTGAAGCTGTTTAACCTGAACAAGTACCAGGAGCAAGAAGATAAATTTATAGGAAAAGTTAGAGAGACCAGGAGCTTCATGTTACTTATTTGCTAGTTTTATAACTAATAGGTAGACTTGAAAGGTGGTCTATTCACTATTGTCTCAGAAATTTTGTTATCACTGACCAACAGATTGTTTATTTAACAGTCAGCAATGTTTATTGGTCTATACTATAGTATTTCTAAAGCCAGGAGACTTTAGGATTATTTACAAACAGACTTAAAACAGTAACACTCCTAAAGTCAGGGGACCTCAGGATTACTGCTACACTTCCCCTAGAAGCTGCATCCCATGTTCCCCTTCTTGGCTATTATTAGACTTGACAACTAGAACTGTCTCAAGTTAGACTGGGCAGTTTGGGGAGGTAGTGGATTCCCCACGGTTGGGAAACTTAAAGTAAAGGTTCAATGACCACTTAGATAGTAGGTGATGAAAGGAATTCTTTTTCAGGTTTGGATTACACTCAATGTCTTACTTCTACCTCAGTGATTCTGTGACTCTTTGAACCTTATTCCCAAAAATTTTAGGGGGATTCACTTAAAATAGAACTGGAAGAATTTTAGAAATCACCTCATTCAAATTTCTAATTCTACAAAAGAAGAAATTGTATCCCAGGTTCCTCAACCTGACTCCCAGAGCAGGACTTCTTTTTTTAATACAATACATCCCTATCTTCTTACCTTCTTCTGTATGTAGTCAATGAGATTTTGTAAATCCAGGTCATCCCGATAGCTGGCTATGGCTTTTCCCATAAGAAATGCAGCCTTATCCATCACCTGCCACTCAAAACCAGAAAAAAAGTATTTAATGGACACAGTTCTTCATTAACTGAAGTTAACCCACCTCCCTGGTAGACCTCAGAAAATATCCGGTTATGATTTCTCCATACAAACCCTAATCCACTCTGAACTTAACAATCAAAAATGAATTCAACAGTTAAAAATTTCCCGTGGATAACCTTCCTGTCCCTTAATAAGAGCTAATACTTATATAGTGCTTTAAGATTTCCAAAGTACTTTACAATATTATCTCATTTGACTCTCGAAAGAACTCTTTGGAATAGATGGTACTATTGTTACCATTTTATAGATGAGGAAACTGAGACAGAGAGATTAAGGGGTTTGCCCAATGTATTATAGCTAAGAGCTTGAGGCAGCATTTGAATTTAGCTCTTCCTGACTCCAAGACTAGCACTCTATTTACTGTGCCACCTAGTTAATTCTCCTCCCTGTGATCCCACACCTAACAAGGGCAGCTTGTACAAAAAGCTCCGGATGGAGCGCCAAAGCTGCCTTAATGATATTATCATGAAACAACTAGACCATTTTCTGGCACCAATTAGCTAGGTGATTCCAATCAATAATCCACTTCCATCCTTAGGCTTCTGGTTATTCATCTGTAAAAAATAGCTGGAGGAAAAGGGGCAGTCATATGTGTGGATTAGTCTTCCCAGGCCATCTAAAACCCAACTCTGACCTTCTATGTCCTGAGGTCCCTTCCAGCTCTGACATCCTATGTTCTAAGGGCCCTCCTAGCTCTGACATCCCATGTTCTAAAGACCCATCCCTCTCTAATGTGCTTCCCAATTTTATATTCTTTATATTCTTTATTCTACATCCCTTCTAGCTCTAGACTCTAAGGTCACTTCCAAGTTACATATTTGAGTGAACCAGACACAGTTGGAGGAAGAAAAAAAAAAAAAAACCAGATTCAGATTCTCCCCTAATTTTTTTTCTCCTTGGAGAGGTCTGTGATTAAGTTCATGGCCAATGCAGAAGGCTTGATATGAGGTAAATATTAAGGGTTTTCCAGTCCCCATCAGTGTCCGGAGCCCACTTGGTTCTTGTTACCTGGCCAGAGAAGAGAAAGGCTACTCCCACAGCCACGACCTGGAGCATGAAGATCAACAGCAAGATCACAGCAAACTGAGGGAAAAAAGTACCACCTTGGGAAGCTGAGCCTGCTCTCAGCCTGGAGTTTCTGTCTGGCATAAGGCAGGGCTGAAACAATAAGTACCCCCAGCTCAGGAAGTCTGAGTTGAAATCTAAGTCCACCAGCTAATGGATCTAAACGTGACCAGGAAGAAATCACTTTACCTTTCCCTGAGCCTCAGTTTACTCATCTGTAAAATGGGAATCCTAATCCCTGCCCTGCCTTCCTAAGAAAGGAGATATTTTCTGAGCATCTGAACTCATTGAACATAAAAATGCTCTGAATTCTACAAAGCCCCTCACAAAACAGGAGTCATATAAGTAAAAGCTAAAAACTATTTCAGAGCAAATTATGGTTTCTGAGTTTGAAGCCTGATCTTGAAGAAAAAGATTTCCCTCTTGCAGCTGATAATTGATACTGTGTATAAATTAGATTTAAAATAAGTGGCTGGAAAGTTCTTTTTGTACCTCTCTGAGGGGGGAAAAGACAAATATACTATTAAGGGCAAAGTGCAACCAGAGTAAATTTAACAATTCAGCTTTTCATAATTCAAATTGATGTCAGTCTTTTAAACAGAGTTCAAATAGTAATTTCCAACATTTTTCATGGTTACAATACTAAAGATGCCCCAGAGCTGACCTGCAAAGATGGGGACTAGTGCCAAGCAGAGTAACACCTTCTCTCCCACTCTGAGCCTATATGCAATTGATAAAAGCAGGGAAAACCTGAACCTCTGGCCACTCTATTGCTTGCCTTAGAGGGAAAGAAAATGAAAGGTTTATGCATTGCTGGAACATAGACTTTCAGTCAGAGTGTCCTGGGAGCATGGGTTTCCTTGGGTGTCTGTAATTCCCCTTTGATCTGTACATATGTCAATTTCTTACCATTTTCAGCAGCAAGGGTATATCCCTAAGGGCACCAGTACACCCCACAAAGGTGACAGTGAATGTGAGGATCCCCACAATGATGACGATGAGAGAGGGCTCTGCCAGCAGGGAATCCACAGCACCTGTGAGATATAAAATATACATCAATATTGTAAGTGTTTAGTATTATAATTTTGTAATAATATTAACAATTGACATTCATTAATGGGATTCATTTACTATATATATTATTGGTTCATTCATAAAGAGATTTCCTTATAACTATATAAAGTTCAGAGTGTAAAGATTATTTCCCACATTTTATAGAAGAGAAATCCGAGCAAAGTGTAACTAATTTTCCCAGAATCCTGTAGCCACTAAATATTGTAGTTAGGATTAGAATTCACGTCTGCTGACTCAAAATCGAGTATTTTTTCCATTATATCACAATGTATTCCTGATCAAAACTGAGCTTAAGGAAGTCAGAAAAGCCAATCAAGAGATTACTGCAGACTAAGTCCTCTTTAAGACAAAGCCCACTATGAGGTTATTCTTTCTCCCTTCTCATAGTGCCTTCCCTCTAATAGGAGTTGGTTAATAGTTTGTTCAATTTCTTTTTCTAAAATGGGACTGTTTAAATAATTTATTTCCTCCCATGTTAACTTGGACAATCTATATTTTTATAGGTTTTTATCCATTTCACTTAAATTATCAGGTTTATTGGCATACAGTTAGACAAAATAACTGCTAATTATTGCTCCAATTTCTTCTTCATTGGTGGAAAGTTCATCCTTTTCATTTTTGATACTAACAAATTGATTTTCTTTTAACCTTTTTCTAATCAAATTAACTAGAGCATTATCTATTTTGTGGGATTTTTTTTTATAAAACCAACTCTTAGTTTTGTTTATAAGTTAAATAGTTTCCTTACTTTCATTTTTTAATAATTTCCCCTTTTATTTTCAGAATTTCAAATTTGAAACTTAATTGGGTTTTAATTTGTTCTTTTTCTAACTTTTTTAGCTGCATGCCCAATTCATTGATCTTCTCTTTCTCTATTTTATGCAAATAAACATCTAAAAATATAAAATTTCCCCTAAGAACCGCTTTGGCTGCATCCCACAAATTTTGCTATGTTATCTCATTGTCTTCCCTCTAATGGCACTTTTCTCTTTACTCTAGCTAACTCTGGTTAGTCTACTAAACTTCTCAATGGATCTAATTGGCCAGTCAATGGCATACTTAGACCTCATGGCATATTCCTTTAATGGGTTCTTCCAAAGTCCTTTCCTTTCTAAGTATATGCTCTCCCAATTTTATTTTATATTTGCTACTCCTGCTGCCTATTTTATCTCTTATTTTGAATATAAACTTTTGTTCTAAATAAACTTTCCTGTTGGCAAAAAGAAAAAAAAAAGAGATTACTACAATAATCTAGAAGAAAAAAATAATTAGGCTTAGAGGAAGCACAGTGAAATGAAAGGAAAGGAGGGACATATACAAATGTTGATAATTTCTGCTTTCCCATCATTAGCATCTGTCTCATAAACAGAATAGAGGGCTGCTTAGTTAGTGTGAAGTGAGGGGTTCTGAGTTGTGGATTCCCCAAACCTCTCATCAGTCTTGAATTAATATCATCAGAGATTGTCTTTGGATGTGCAGTGGGGTATGACAAATATATAGAGCACCTTGGATGGGATCTCCCCAAGTAGAGAAGTTAGGAAGCCTTCTAAGGAGAGTCCTGATGACATCCAATGAAAATGTCTTGGAGAGAATATTGAATATGTATAGACATTCTGTTAACTGACTCTTTTGGGCTAACCATGTGGTGAATGGGAGGCTCTGTGAAAAGCTCCAGAAGGATTCAAAAATGTCTGAGTCAGTTTCACCCACTCTTTTCTACCACCTCTTCTTTAGCTGCTTGCAGTGAAACTCCTTCACTGACAGCATCCAATGGGAGAGATGCTATAAGGGGAAAGGCCTTGGATCTTCTTGCTTCTGAGGGCTCATGAGCCTTAGTGAAAAAATGGTCTTTAATGAGACTAGATCAAACCAACCCAGTGCAGTGGGAAAGCTGGCAGCGCCTCTGGCCCCAGTGTGGAAAACCAGTGAAAGGCCCCTCTTCCCCTGAAAAAGAATCTTGGAAAAGTCTCCCCTGTGTCCTAGGAGCTGAGCTCAACTTTTAAAAATAAGCAAAAAGAGTCCTGCTCATAGAAAGCTACTATGGTGACAGGAAAGATCAGAACACAAAACCAGAAGAGGACAGCAATGACAAAATGACCACCTGTGCAGCCTCAAAGTGGGATATGAATTGGTCACAAGCTCCAAAGGTTCTCTTGGAAGAACTCAAAAAGGATTTAAAAAATCAATAAAGGTAGAAGAAATATTGGAGAAAAATGAGAGCTATGCAAAATTATGAGAAAAAAGTCTACCGTTTTGGAGGAAAAAACCAACAGCCTGGGGAAAAAAGCAAAAAAAAAAAAAAATTGATTGAAGAAAACAACTCCTTAAAAAACAGATTTGGCAAAAATGGAAAGAAAGACTTATAGAAGGTGGGGCAGAAGTAATATGGGAAGGGTAAGAAATGGGAAGGGAGGGGTTGATAGAAGGGAGGGCAGATTGAGGGAGGTAGTGGTCAGAAGCAAATCACTGGTAAGGGAGAAAAGGAGAGAGAAAAGTATAAATGGGAAAAAATAAGATGACAGGAAATACATTAGTAATCATAATTGTGAGTTAGTACTGATAACTGTAACAATAAATGGGATGAACTCTCCCATAAAATGAAAGCAGATAGGAGAGTAGATTAAAAATCAGAACCCTACAATACGTTGTTTACAAGAAACATATTTCAAGCAGAGAGATATAGATAGAATAAAGGTAAAAGGTTGGAGGAGAATAAATTATTCTTCAGCTGAAATTTAAAAAAAAAAATGCAAGAATAGTGATCCTGATCTCAGACAAAGCAAAAGCAAAAATAGATTTAATTAAAAGAGATAAGGAAGGAAACTACATCTTGCTAAAGGATGCCATAATGAAGTAATATTAATATCAAACATTATGTATCAAGTAGTATAACATCCAAATTCTTAAAGAATTTAAAAGTGAATTACAGGAAGAAATAGACAGCAAAATTATATTGGGGGGGATCTCAATCTCCTTCTTTCAGAACTAGATAAATCTAATCACAAAACAAATGAGAAAGAAGTTAAGGTGGTTAATAGAATTTTAGAAAAGTTACATATGGCAGACCTCTGGAAAAAATTGAATGGGGATAGAAAGAAATATGCCAGTGGTGTATGACATCTACACAAAAACTGATCGTATATTAGGGTATTAAAACCTCACAATCAAATGCAGAAAGGCAGAAATAGTAAATGCCTCCTTTTCAAATCATAATGCAATAAAAATTATGTATAATTAAGAGCCATGGAAAAAAATAAACCAAAAATTAATTGAAAAGTAAATAATCTAGCCCTAAAGAAGAGGTGGTTCAAACAATAAGTCATGGAAACAATCAATAATTTCATTCAAGAAATGACCAATCATAATGATTCAATATACCAAAACTTATGGGATGCAGCAAAAGCAGTTCTTAGGTGAAATTTTATATCTCTAGATGGTAATATGAATAAAATAGAGAAAGAGGAGATCAATGAACTGGGCATGCAACTAAAAAATCTAGAAAAAGAACAAATCAAAAATCCCCAATTAAGTACCAAATTAGAAATTCTGAAAATCAAAGAAGATATTAATAAAATTAAAAGTAAAAAATTATTGAACTAAAAAAATAAAAGAGTTGGTTTTATGAAAAAACCTAACAAAATAAATAAACCTTTGGTTAATTTAATTAGAAAAAGGAAAGAAGATATTACCAGTATCAAAAATTAAAAGGATCAACTTTCTACCATTAAAGAAAAAATTAAAGTCATAATTAGGATCTATTTTGTCCAACTGTATGCCAATAAATCTTACAATCTAATAGAAATGCATGCATATTTATAAAAATATAAATAGCTTAGATTAACAGAAGAGAAAATAAAATACTTAAATAATCCCAGTGTAGAAAAAAGAAACTGAATAAACCATCAATGAACTCCCTAAGAAAAAAAATCTTAAGGGCCAGATGGATTTACAAGTGAATTCTATAAAACAGTTAAAGAACTATTAATTCCAATACTATATAAAATATTTGGAAAAATAAATGGAGTCCTACCAAATTCCTTTTATGACAGATATGGTGCTAAATCAGGAAGACCCAAAACAGAAAAAAAGAAAATTATAGACTAATTTTCCTAATGAATATTGATGCAAAAATCTTAAATAAAAATATTAGCAAAGAGATTACAGCAACTTTTCCTCCTGACTTCAGGGCTGGTACTCTATCTACCGTGCCATCTAGCTGCCTCTACAGCAATTTATCGCCAGAATAATCCACTATGCCCAAGTGGGATTTATAACAGGAATACAGAGCTGATTCAGTATAAGGAAAACTATCAGCATAATTAACCATATCAATGAACAAAACCAACAAAAATCACATGATTATCTCAATAGATGCAAAAAAAGCATTTGACAAAATACAGCACCCATTCCTAGTTAAAAACAAACACTAGAGAGCATAAAAATAAATGGAGTTTTTCTTAAAATGATAAGTAGCATCTATCTAAAACCATTAGCAAGCATTATGCAATGTGATAAGCTAGAAGCATTCCCCATAAGATTCCCAATAAGCATTTTGAATAAGGGTGAAACAAGAATGTCCATTATCACCACCAGAAAAAGAAATTGAAGGAATTAGAGTACTCAATGAAGAAATAGAACTATCACTCTTTGCAGATGATATGATAATATATTTAGAGAATTCTAGAGAATCAACTAAAAAAGTACTTGAACAATTAACAACTTTAGCAAAGTAGCAGGATACAAAATAAAACCATATAAATCATTGACATGTCTATATATTACCAATCTTCAAATAAATGTGTTTGGTTCAGACTTTTAATTTTATAAACATAGAACTCTCCCTGTGTGCGAACTCCCTCTCTAAGGCCAATCAGTAACTTGCCTACTATCTATAGTCTTAAAAGAGTTGGCTCACTTGTATGAACTAATACAAAGTGAAATGAGCAGAACCAGGAAAACATTATACATAGTAACAGCAACATTGTGTGATGATCAACTATAAATGACTAAACTCTTCTGAGCAATACAATGATTATTTTTTTCAAATACACACGGCTTTCTATATTCATCTTTGTAAAACTTTATGTTCCAAATTTTTTCCCCTCCCCTCTCTCCACTTTCCCAAGACAGCAAACAATCTGATATAGGTTAAACATTTCACTTCATTTTTTCAGTCTTTTTTTCCTTTTGGTCTATATCTTTTTTCACAACTGTGACTAATATGGAAATATGTTTTACATAATTGCACATATATAACCTATCTCAAATTGCTTTCCATTTTAGGAAGAAGGAAGGGAAAAAGGGAGGAAGAAAAATTTGGAACTCAAAATTTGTAAAAAATGAATGCTAAAAATTGTCTTTATATATAATTGGAAAAAATAAAACACTATTAAAAAAAAAGAATTGTCTGAAACACTGAGATCAAAATCCAAGAGATATATGAATTGAGTGGGCTGTTCTGGCATCCCACAGAGCTCTCAAGTCCATGACAACAATGCTATAAATAGTTTTTGCTGAAACATCATTATATCAAATTTTCCAGATATTAATGACTAAATTTGGATATACTGTCAGTGACCTTTTTGCCAAATACCATCAGTCTGGGCAACATTGTACTATATCCCATTTCCTTGGACATCCCACAGCAAAATCCTCAAGGGATATAGGATGATTTCAATAAAATAGATAAAAAGAAAAGTGAGTCTGATTTCAATAAAATAGATGGAAAGAAAAGTGAGTCCAAAGTTTGAAGCATTGGATTAGGAATATAAAAGATAGGGATGAAGAGGATGGTACCCAGAACTGCCAATAGGAAGTCTTGGCTTTCAGCATCTCCCACTTGGACTACAGTAGACTCCCAGCCAATTGTCGTATTCCAGTCTGCCCCTTCAAACCAACTTTTATGAGCTGACAGGATATTCTTCTACTACTAAACCCAAGGCACAAAACTTGATATTTCCAGAAAATATCATTCCCATCTATATTCATGTTGCTTTCCATGTTTTCTTTCCCTCACCCTTCCCCTTGTCTCCACTCTCTGCCTAGTCTTCAAGATCTAGCCCAAATGCTACCTCTTCCATGAAGCCCATAACCCTCTCAAACAAATAAGCCCTCTTCATTCTCAGAATTTCTTTCACAAGTTGCTTGTACACTATTAGTCAATAAACATTTATTAAGCACTTATGGTGTGCTAACCACTGTGCTAAATACTTAATGCTAAGTAGGGATACAAAGACATGCTGATAGAGCAGGGACCCAGAGCTCATAAAGAAACAAATTATTTCTTGACACATCCAATGAGGAAATTTGTTTTGCTTGACTACATGTTTTTAATAAGGATTTTGTTTTCCCTTCATTTTCAATTAAAGCAGAGAGGGAAGGCAAATTTCTGCTGGCTGAAAAAAAAATATTTTTAAAAATCAATGTCACAAGTACAAGATAGTCAAGGTAAAAAATAAGCCATCTTGAAAAGATTTAAAGATTGTAATATTATCAATCAATCAATCAAGAAGAACCAATGTATTAGTCAAAAACTTAACGCAGTCTTGGACTGAATTGAGAGATGTAGCTTCAAAGAATAAGTAGTTGATAGTTCCTTGTACTCTGCCATCATCAGAACTCATCTGTAATATTGTGTTCAGTTCCAGGCTTTGTTGGTGGAATGTCCAGAAGTCAACCAGGGTGAGGAAAGACTTTTAGTCCATGTTCAGTGTGGGGCAATGGGTTGAACTTGGCTTCTCAATCTAGAGTCCACAAATATGTTTTTGAAAAATATTTTGTCTTAGGGAAAGGGCAAGGGAAAGAGGAGAAATTTTGGAAATTTTTTAATTTTAAAATTTTTAAAATAAATTTTATTAAAATTTTCATTAAAATTTTATTTAAAGTGAATGTCCAAAATTGTCTTAAATATTTTGGTGAGAGTTTAATGGTTTCTAGTTACCAGTAAACAGTTTCCTTTGCAATCATACATATTTTATGTATTTAAAATGTTATTCTGAGGGAGGATCTACAGATTTCCCAAAAAAAACTGCCAGAGGGGTCCATGTCACAAACATGGTTAAGAGCACCTGACTTATATGGTTGCTGAGCTTTTCCCCTTACAGGATACATCTGTTTCTTTGCTTCTCTCTCAGCTCCATAGCATCCCAGGTTCCAGCCACCTGCTTTTCTGATTATGTTTACAGGAAAGGTTAAGGGGGAGGGCTCCCCATTCTCCAATGTGGGCCCAAATCAAGCCCCAGAAGCTCCACCACTAAGGCAATCACACTTACCTGATTCTTTGGAGAGCTTCGCATACAGACCCATGGCTATCATTAAACCACTGGCCACCTGGTAATGAAAAACAAATATGGAGGAGTCCTATCTGATTAAGCAGAACACTCCCCTATAAGAGTACTTTGTAGATACATTCCATGTCAAATATGATTGATAAACACAGATGGGCATAGTTTTGACTAGGTCAATGGAAGCATAAGTCTTGAGATTAAAAGGCTTGAGAAAGAATTTTTTCACTTAAAGCAAAAAACAATTGAGTCCCATCCCTGGTGAAGAAAAAAATTGGAAGTAGGGGAAGGGGAACTTCACACTATTAGACCCCACAGAGACAGGGACTGTCTACAGAAAAAGGACATTTTAGACCTTCTGGTAACAGACCGAGCTTCTCCAGGGATAGAGTGCATTTCTGGGGAGCAAGGGGATCTAAGAAAAGGGGATCTCTTTGGAATTAGGGGTCAGGCTCTTCCTCCAGAAGAAAGATAACTATTTTTTCAATCAGGAGAGTGATATAAAGAAAAAAGGCACTTTTGATGTGGATTAGCCCTTAGGAAGGATGTAGTAATAACCCTAAGGTCACCTGACCTTGGGAGCGAAGTAGCTGGAAATAATGTATTTCTTCCCTTAGGTTATCCAGCCTCAATTTATTCTGTATGAACAGGTTGCTGAGCCCACAAATATTGCTGACTGTCAGATAGCAGCCTGTTGGTCAGTGATAACAAGGTTTCTGAGATTAATGAGCAACAATATTGAGGTGCTTAAAGTTAACTCAGGTGCAGTGGGTGCTCATAACTTAAAAACACACCTCCAGAAGGTTCCCCAGTGAGCTTTGCCCAGAGAACTGAGGGTACTGCACCTGCACAAAAAGTCAGAACCAAATCACTCGTTAACTCCACCTCTAAGCCATAGAATTAGCTTATCAGTGACATAAAGCACTTGGTCTCTCTAACTTTTTCCTATAAATTTACTTCCTTGCTCCAAATTCTTTGCTAACTTCTTTTTGAACTTAACCTACTTTAATTAGAGTTATAATAAATTTTGCCCCTTGACTTGAATCTGAACCTACACATTCTTTTGACACCTCATGACGCTGGTCTGAATCCCAACATTTTGGAGATTCCCCTTGAACCCCAACACTTTGACAATACCTCTAATCCAATTCCAAAGGAAAATTGCTAGCAAAGGTGTGGTGTGGCGTTTCCTAATTAAGAATTGCCACTATGTTCTCTTTCCCCTCCCAAGACCCCCCTTTTCTTCAAACCACATGAGGACAGAGCTAGTGGAGAATAATAAGGCACAAGTGTAGCATCTTTTAGACCATCCAGGAGGGCAGGGAAAGTACTTCTCATGGAAGTATGTCCCTCCCAGATGCCAGTCCCCACTGAGTTAAAGCCCCACTTCTCCCCACTTTTTATGGTTCTTCCTGGTCCCTTACACAGGTTTCCCCTGGTGAAAGAACATCCCTCATCTGAATCTCAGGAAATGACAGGTAGGGCAAGAATTACTGGTCCCATTTTATACATAAACAAACTGAAGTTCGGAGAAGAGAAAATGATTCCCCTGAAGTCATAAGATTAGTATGTGCCACAGCTGGAACTTCAAATAAGATTTCCAGAGATCCCCACCTCAACATTCTTTGCAGAATAATCCATTGCCTTTCTAAAATTTACACAATCTTTATTGTTTTGTTTTGTTGTTCAGTCATTCAATCCAACTTTTCATGATCCCACTGGGGTTTTCTTGGCAAAAATATTGTACTAGTTTACAGCTTACTTTTCCAGTTCATTTTACAGAAAAGGAAATTGAGCGAAACAGGGTGAAGTGAGTTGTCCAGATTCACACTGGAATCAGTGTCTTTGTCTCTCAAGGCAGTATGGAAGTTTGTCCTGGGTTCTTGAAGCCAAAGCCTCTAGAACTTGTTATCAGGAAGGAAAGACCCCAGATGGACCAGAAGCCCAAGCATGAGGTGGCTATTGTCTGAGAACCAGCCCAGTTATGTTTGGAGAATATTGTCATCAGACCAGCCATAGAGACAGCAGGATATTATGGCAATAGCACTGGATTTAGACTGAAGTACCTTGGGTCAAATCCTGCCCTGCCACTAACTCCAAAATGATCAGATAAGCCCCTTTACCTCTTGGGGTCTCAATTTCTTAAGCTATAAAATGCTGGGTTGGGGTAGATAACCTTGAAAATCTCAACCAGCTCTAGAGCTAGAATCCTACATCTTCTGAATCTTGAAGAACTAAGTTACAGAGAGGGTTAAGATCTGTATTGTAGAAGTCCTCCCCCACCCACCTACCCATGGCAAAAATACAAATCTTGAAAGTAAAATGGGATCCTGAAATTTTCAACTCAAAGGATCCTAGAATTTCAGAGTTCTCATTCTCTTGGTTACTCTTACAATAGGTAATCTCTTAATCATGATTCTTTGATTCTTTGATTCTTCCCTGTCCTTTATCCCTCTCTGCTGCACCCCTCTCTAATTTAATCCAAGCAAGCAATCAGAGTAGTGTATCGGAAAGAACTCAGTCAGGACAGAATTGAATTCAAAGCCTCTTTCTTAAATTAACTGAATTATTAAATTTCTCTGAGCTTGGTTTACTCATCTGTAAAATGAGAAGAATACTTTCAATACCAACCACCCCAGAATCACAAGATTCGACTGATATCATGTATGTAAGGTGCTTTATAGCAGGACTTCTTAAACATTTCTCATTCTTGATTCCTTTCCCTGAAAAACTTTTATGTGACTCCAGGTATATAAATATATAAAATTGGTATACAAATCATACATTTATTGATAATAAATCATAATTTCATAATTTTCTCATTCAGTTATGAGACCTTATAGGATGTCACAAACCACAGTTTAAGAAGCTGGCCTTTACAGCACCTTAAAATGCTATATTAATGTCAACTATCAATGAAAAAAAAAATCAGATAAATGCCTTCATTCATTTCTCCATTTAGGTGGCACAATACAATACATTGTTAGAATGCTGGGTCTGGAGTCAGGAAGACCTGAGCCTCAATGATTTACTAGCTATATGATCCTTTCATTTAATCATTCTCTGCCTTTTTTTTTATCTTCTGCAAAAAAAAAAAAAAAAAAAAAAATAGCCCCTACTTCTCTGAGGAAGTTGTATGTCTCAAATGAGACAGTATTTGTAAAGTGCCCTTAGCATATAGTTGGCATTTAATAAATGCTGGTTCCCTCTGTAGAGACACTGAATGCAGATCCCAACTTTCTATAGGTGAAGGGATCATCAATAAAACTGGTAGCCAAAAAATTTGCCACCTTGCAGCCAAATCTGGTAATTTCTCTGAATTTAGGTAGATTGATCCTTAGATTACAAATAGAACTTGACCAGCTCCTCAAAGCTTTTCCAGGTCAGACCTGACAGAATTTATATTCCCCTGGAATAATCTTCTGAAAGCCAAGGCCATCTTATGCCATGATAGGGCATCAGAGTAGGACATTAGTGGAAGTGACTTAAAGTCCTTTATCCTTTGAATTAGCAAACATAATTTAAAATAATAAAATTCATTGTTGGCAGGGCTGTGGAAAAAGAAGCCTACTGGTGAAGCTTTGAGTTAGTACAACTTATAATTTGGAGAGTAATTTTGCAATATACAATAAGAGTTATGAACTTTTTGACCTACTGTTCCCACTGCTAGTAATTACTATATCTTAAAGATATTGCTCAAAAGAAGAAAAAAAATCTATCTCTTTTTAAAAAATTTATAACATTTTGATAATAGTGAAAATTACCAACACATTCTATGTCCAATTTTTAGTGAATGATTGAATAAGTTGTGCTGCATTCATGTAATAGAATATTATGTATGAGCCTAAAATTAGAAAAATATGAACCATACCAAAAAAAAGAACAAGGCATAAAAAAGTGCAGTTAGGGAAAGTATTACACTGACTACAATCATATTTTTAAAATAGCTACAAATCAGAAGGGGAAAAAAACAAATTTTTATTATTTTTTAATTTTATTGACATTTAAATAAATAGTTGGAAATTTAAACCTTTGGTTTGATTTCTTATTTTGCTTGTTCATATTTTGTGGGTTTGCTATTGAGTTTATAATATAAAATTGTTTTGAAAAAATAAAATGAAGTGGATGAATTCAATTTCCAAAGCTCCTTCCATCAGACCTAGCATCCTTTCTTTTAAGGTCCCTCCCAGGCAATCAAGCAGACCCAGAGGCTCTGATATTCCATGTCCTAAGGATCCTCCCAACTCTGACTTTCTCTGGAATAAGGTCTCTCTGAGTTCTTAAATTCTCTAAAGTCCCGTCTATTTTTAACTTTATCTTATAATCTGAAGCTACTACTTCTAGCTTTGATTTTCCAAGAAATTGCTGCAATAAGTCATAGTCACAAATGGGCTATCTAGTGATATTGACTTGAAGGTCAATTAAATTCAATTCAAAAAGCATTTATTAAGCACCTACTTCAGTTCAGTCAGGTACTGATACAGAAACAAAAACAAACCATTTCTCCCTCAAGTAATTTACCTTTTCACAGGGGGATACAATTTGTACTCAAGTAAGTAAATACAAGGTAATTTAAGAAGGGAGAAAGCATGAACCAAGGGAAGGGGCGTAGATTTCCTGTATTTAACATCACTCATCTGGAGGGAGAGGGGGTCTGAAAATCTATCCCAGCATCACCCGTATCTCTCAGATAGTCCGACGCTCTCCTAGAAGTGTTTTCCCAAAGGGTTTCGTCCCTTGGACCCCCAAACCCCACTTACCCAAAAGAGGTAACAAGAAATAAACAAGATGTATTTCACGAATTGGTTGGTTCGCATTGCTCCAGCAGCGGCTGGCCACACATCCAGAGCCGGTACTTCTGGGTTATCTTCTCTGGATCACATCTGGTCCGCCTTCTCTCCAGGCAGAGGAGCAGATTTTAACATGCACGGTCCCATCCTGTTCATGACCTGGCATTCAAGGCTTGCCCCACCCTTGTATTCAGTCTACATTACTTTAAAAAAAAATGTGCATTTGATATTGCTAATGACACCCAGAAAAGAATTTCTGCTACCTATGGGTGATTGGACTTGTTCAGATTAATCCTGAGGAGGAAAAATAGAAGGGAAGAAGATTTTGTTACTGTGAAGGGAAATTTCATCCCAATAATAAGGAAGAGCCAGAACTATCCAGGAATCCTGAAGTGAGCCTTTTAAAGGGGAGTGTCTTGCTTGGTTCTGGCTAATAGAGGATTGGTTCAGTGGAATAGGTTAGGTACACAAGGCACTAATAATAAGTGGTTATAGTAATCTACTATTTGATAAACCCAAACACTTCAGTTTCCGGGATAAGAACTCACTATTTGGCAAAAGTTGCAGGGAAAATTGGAAAATAAAATGGCAGAAAATAGACATAGACTAATATTTTACACTCCATACTAAGATAATATGATTTAAGGGGCAGCTAGGTGGTGCAGTGGTTAGAGCACCAGCCCTGAAGTCAGGAGGACCTGAGTTCAAATCTGGTCTCAGACACTTCCTAGCTGTGTGACCCTGGGCAAGTCACTTAACCCCAATTGCCTCAGCAAAAAGCAAAAAAAAAATAATAATAATAATAATATGATTTAGATTATAAAAGGTGATTCCATAAGCAAATTAAGAGAATAAAAAATAGTTTACCTAACAAATATATAGAAAAGGGAAGGATTTATAACCAAACAAGAGATAGAAAACATTATAAAACACAAAATGGATAATTTTGATTATATTAATTTTTTGTCATTCATTAATTTTTTTTTAATTTTTTTCCCTTTATTAAAGCTTTTTATTTTTCCAAACATATGCATGGACAATTCTTCAACATTAGGTCTTGCAAAACCTTGTGTTCCAATTCCCCTCCTCCTTTCCCCATTCCCTCTCCTAAATGGCAAGTAGTCCAATATATGTAAATATATATAAATTCAATATATGCATGCATATTTATTTATTTATTTGCTGAGGCAATTGGGGTTAAGTGACTTGCCCAGGGTCACACAGCTAGGAAGTGTTAAGTGTCTGAGGCCAGCTTTGAACTCAGGTCCTCCTGACTTCAGGGCTGGTATTCTATCCACTGTGCCACCTAGCTGTCCCATATGCATACATATTTATACAATTATTTTGCTGCACAAGAAAAATCAAATCAAACCAGAAAAAAATGAGAAACAAAATAAAATGTAAGCAAACAACAAAAAGAGTGAAAATGCTATGTTGTGAATCACACTCAGTTCCCACAGTCCTCTCACTGGGTGTAGATGGCTTTTTTCATCACAAGACCATTGGAACTGGTCTGTGATTACATTAAATTAAAAAGGTTTTGCACAGCCCAAACCAATGCAATCAAAATTAGAAAGAAAGCAGAATGTATTTAACCTATATCAGGTTGTTTGCTGTCTTGGGAAGGGGGAAGATAAGGGAGAAAGGGAGAAAATTTTGGGATACAAAGTTTTACAAAATGGAATGTTGAAAACTATCTATACATGTATTTAGAAAAATAAAATACTATTAAAATTTTTTAAGATAAAAATAAATAAAAATAAAAATATCTTTGCCACACACACAAAATAGAAAGAAAGCAGAAAGGTAGAAAACAATTTTTATGGCCCTTATTTCTAATAAAGGCCTCGTTTCTAAACTATATAGAAAACCAAGTCAATTTTATTAGAATACAAGGATATAAAAAGGCTGTTTATAGATGAAGAAATTAAAGCTGTCTATAATACCAAAAATTGCTCTAAATCACTATTGATTAAAGAAATACAAATTAAAACAACTCCAAGATAACTCCTCATACCTATTATATGAACTAATATGACAGAGAAGGAAAATGATAAATGTAGAAAATGTGAGAAAATTGGAACACTGACACATTGTTAATGAAGTTATTGAACCGATCCATACATTGTGGAGAACAATGTAGAAGTACGAACAAAAGGCTATAAAACTGTGCATACTCTTTGATCTAACAATACCAATATCTCTCAAAGAGATCATAAAAAAAGGGGAAAAGACTCACATGAACAAAAATGTTTATAGCAGCTCTTTTTGCAGGAGCAAAGAATTGAAAATTGAGGGAATATCCATCCTTTGGGGAATAGTTGAACAAGTTGTGGTATAAGACTGCAATGGAATACGCCATAAGAAATGAGGAGCAGGCAGATTTTAGAAAAACCTGGAAAGTTTTATATGAACCAATTCTGAGTGAAAAGAACAGAGCCAGGAGAACAGAGTTAGATCTTCTCAAGACAACTTCATTTTGGAAAATGATGTCCACATCTAGATAAAGTACTATTTTCACCTTTTTTCTTTCTCATGGTTTCTCTCTTTTTTTCTGCTTCTTCTTTCACAACCTAATGTGGAAATATGTTTAATATGGTTGTACATATGTAATCTATGTTAGATTGTTGTCTTTCTCCATGACCCATATCACTTCCTTATTCACCCCAACACCACCAGTTAGAAGATGAGTCGAGTTTGTTGAAAGATCTCTAATAAAACCAGTGACTAACAATAGTGAAATAGAATAATACCTATTCAGCAGTTCCACAGACTACTTTCAGTCCTGATGAGGTTTAAGTGTTAGCCTGTTGGAAAAGTATAGTAACAGTTACAAGTTACTAAATCATTTTTTAAATTGTTCTACCAATGTACCCTTGGGTTTTATAGTTAGCATTTCTTTTGTGTGTAGGAAATAAATGTCTGTCCCATACCTGATTCATGTTATACACCCTTTTATGTCCATTTTTAGAAAGATCCTAGAATTTAATCCAGAATTAAATTGTCAGGAACTTTGTACAAGAGTCCAGAGCAAAAGGGATTCCTTAATGGTTTCTAGTTGTTAGACCCAGCAATGGTTTGTAATTGTCCCTCACATTTCTGGGACACTTTATGGTTTACAAAACTCTTTTCTTGAAATATCTCAATGAAGTATAGAAAGTAAAATATCTTTGAAAAAAGAAAGTTGGACAAAGGAGGAATTATACAAGTAAAATGCAGTACAGTGAAAATCTGCTGCCTGGGGGAAGAGCCTTTTAAATTGCTTTCATCAGATGACCTCAATGGAACAAGTTTAAACACTGATTTTTCTGAGCCAAGGCCAAGGCTTCCAGTGAGTAAGTCTTAGGTAGCTGAAGTAGAATCTCCAGTTCATGCTCCTCACCCTGCCTCTCCCACCATCTGCCTGAAAAAGCTCCTTGTGTTTCTGTAAAAATTGAAAAAGCTCTTTGGAGAGTGGGCTGCCAAACATTCACAAGCTGTGTGTCCGAGAACAGGATAGCTCTGAATGTGGTAGATGTAATCCAAAATTCCCAGAACTGCATTTATGTGCCTAGATTCATGCTCAGTACTAACAGTGGGAAAGATCTTCCAGGAAATACAAGACTCTCAAGACTAAAATCTTCAATCCCTATACCATTTCCTCTTCTCCCAGCTCCATCCAAGCTCTAATCTCATCTTTTTCCTTTCCTATAACTAACCTATAGTTAAAATCAACCGTACACTATACCCAGGTCTCTCATCTCTCCCCCTCTCCCTCACCTCTCTCAATAAATCTCAAATTTTTCCTACCTCCCTTCTCTGCTCTTAACCCAAGTGCTGGTACTAAATGGAATAGGAGGAAATAAAGCAACTCAATTCACTGGGTCCAATACAAAAATTTATATTATTTAATCTCAATCAGGCACTTACCCTTGCCTGATAATTCTTTTACTGTCTCATTAATCAATTCCTTATCCCATTTTCTATAGAGGCTGTTCCAAATTTCTTCATTTCCCAAGTTCCTCTCCTTCCTGCTCTACTCTGCTGAGGACTTCAACTCATGCTTTATTACAATTAGATACAAGGATATTCAGTGTAGTAGATAGAAAGCTGAATGGACTTAAATCAGAAAGATTTGAGTTCAAATGCAAATTAATCTCAGTTCTTTAACTTCTTGGCCTGTCTTCTTTTTAAAACTTTTTGACCACCTACCACTTCACACTTCTCAGATTGTCTAAGATGACTGGAAAAGATAATGATAAATGTTGGATGGGACATGGGAAAACCTGGGACACTAATCCATTGTTGGTGGATTTGTGAACTGATCCAACCATTCTGGAGAGAGATTTGGAACTATGACCAAAGGACTATAAAACTGGGCATACCCTTTGGTTCAACAGTGTTTCTACTGGGCTTATATCTCTAAGAGATCATTAAAAAAGGGAAAAGGACCCACATGGGCAAAAATGTTTGTAGCAGCTCTTTTTTAATGGCAAAGAATTGGAAAATGAGTGGATGTCCATCAGTTGGGGAATGGCTAATTAAGTTGTGTCATATGAATGTAATGGAATATTATTATTCTATAAGAAATGATGAACAAGCTGATGTCAGAAAAGCCTGGAAAGACATACATGAACTGATGATGAGTGAAGTAAACAGAACCAAGAGAATATTGAACACAGTAACAAGAAGGTTATCTGATGATCGACTGTGATGGACTTGGCTCTTATCAACAATGAGGTGATTCAAGACAATTTCAAAAGACTTGTTTTGAGTTTTTTAATTTTTTTTTATTATGGGAAGTCTATTTTTAATACACATTGCTTTATGAATCATGTTGGGAGAGCAAAATCAGAGCAAAAGGGAAATACCATGAAATTAAAAAAAAATACAAACAGAAAAAAGACATGAACATAGAATGTATTGATTTACATTTAGTCTCCTTAGTTCTTTCACTGGTAGATGGCATTTTCTGTCCAAAGTCTACTAGGATTGCTTTGGATCACTGAACCACTGAGAAGAACCAAGTTTTTCATAGTTGATCATCACACATGCTTGCTGTTATTATATACAATGTATTCCTGGTTCTGCTTGTTTTGCTTAGCATCAGATAATATAAATCTTTCCAGGTCTTTCTAGAATCAACTTGTTCATCACTTTTTATAGAACAATAATATTCCATTTCCTTCTGAAATGGACACTGTGGGTAAAAATGGATGCTGTCTTGTATTTCCTTTATCAGATTATTCTTTCTTGTAGATATGATTTCTCCTGCACAAAAAATGATGCAATAACTATACATATATTCAATTTCTTAAGTATTCTAACATAATTATCATGTAGTGGATATCCTGCCATCTAGGGGAGGGGTGGGGAGTAGGGGGGAAAAATTTGTAACAGAAAGCTTTGTAAGGGTTAATGTTTAGGAATTACCCATACATATATTTTGAAAATAAAAAGTATTAATAAAAAAAATTAAAATTAAAAAAATTAAAAATTAAAAAATAAAAAAAATTGGATGCTGTCCCTGAAACTGCTTGGGCACCCATGAGACTGTGAGAATGTTATCTCTGTGTAAACTCTGTCTGGAGTTAAAACTGTGTGCCAGCTTTTCACTCCCTAATGCAGGTGATAATTTTTGTTTCTAACCACTGGTCCATACAGCTTCCAGATGTGTTGCCTTTTCCTTATCTATAACCAAAGACCTTGACTACTTGATGAATATAGAACTTAAAGAAAAGTTGCCTCCCTGTTATACTTTACCGCCTGCCTAGGAAAGGAATTTTTAGTGTGATAAATGTTTCTAAACATTCTTGTGATTTTCTCCCATAAATGCGTGTCCCTAAAACTCCTCAGGACTGACCCCCTAGTCTTGCACTGGCGGGGTTCAGTCACTGGCTAGCTAATAAATGCTTTTAAAATCCGATTCTTTTGGCTGTCCTGTATTTTCTCTTGCCTAGGCATTTCACTGGAGGCCCCAGCGATTTAGCCTTTGGCCTGGTTTGGCAGCCAGTCCATCTCCCTGGAGGGCAAGGGACGTTACAGATTCTAGGGGATGGTCAACAAGAGACGTTCCTCGGCCCCAGACTCTAGTAATCTCCTTCTGTGAACTGGGAGAGTGAGACCCAAATTGATTCAAATTGGCACTGAGCATTCTGGAAAACCAGTTCTGGTCCTGGTGAGCACTCTGGATTGTAGGTGGGTATGCTGGACACAGCATCAAGTACCTGCTACTGGCCTCCGCAGGATGCTGCCGGGAGTGCCCTGATTTTTCTGCCTGGTTTGTCTGTCTTTGTGTTCCAGAACTGTTTGTCTGTTTATTTCTTTGTGTTTTGAGTGTGGTGATGTCTATTGAAATGGGAAATTCTGAGTCTGTGGCTCTCCAAGGGTGAGGGCCCCTGAAGTGCTTTTTGAAAAACTTTAAAGATGTGGAAGAAATTAAGGCTTGACCCACGCCTAACACTACATACCAAGATAAGATCTAAATGGGTTCATTCATGATCTGGATATAAAGAGTGATATTATAAGTAAATTAGAGGAACATAGTATATTTTACCTCTCAGACCTGTGGAGATGGAATAAATTTATGTCCAAAGAAGAACTGGAACTCTTAATTGAACACAGATGGATAATTTTGACTATATTAAGTTAAAAAGTTTTTGTACAGGAGTTCCGGGGGTGGAGCCAAGATGGCGGAGATCAGACAGGAGTCTCTGTAACCTCCTCTAACCTTCCCTCAAACCAACAACATATGAAGCCTCTAGACTGATTTTGAAGTTAAAAAATCCACAATATCTGGAGGACAACACGATTCTAGAAGAAGATACTCTGGAAGAACTTCAAAACAGGTCTGTTTTAATTGGGCAGGGGGGTGATCTGCTGAACCCAGACTGCAGCACAGGGAGACCGAGGCAGGGAGCTGGAACAGGAGTCAGAGCTTTGTGCTTTTCACACACCTGGGAGTCCTCTGTGGGCCTCTGGGGCCAATCTGTCCTGATTGTAAGCAGGTGGTCTAGAAAATCTACCTTTTGTGGGGGGTAGATTGTGAACCACTGAACCCCTGACTGGTGCTGGACCTAGCTGCCATTACACAGCACCCTAAAGCAATCAATAAATCAGCAGAACTGATCAGCACCTGAAATAACTCAATCAGCAGGACTGCCCCAGGGCAAATTAAAGCAGCTGTCCCTTCTCTGCCTCGAACAGACCTCACACCTTTAAAAAAAGAATAAAAAAAAACAAAAAGAGCTCTCATCATAGACAGCTTTTATGGAGAGAAGGAAGAACAGACTTCAAATCCTGAGGTCCCTAAAGGTAAAGCAACTCCAGAAAAAAAAAAAGTTTTTGTACAAACAAAACTAATATAGACAAGATTAGGAGGGAAGCAATAAATTGGGAAATCATCTTTACATTTAAGGGCTGATAAAGGCTTCATTTCTAAAATATATAGAGAACTGTTTCATATTTATAAGAATTCAAGCCATTCTCCAATCGATAAATGATCAAAGGCTATGAACAGACAATTTTCAGATGATAAAATTAAAACTATTTCTAGTCATATGAAAAGGTGCTCCAAATCACTATTGATCAGAGAAATGCAAATTAAGACAACCCTGAGGTACCTCTACACACCTGTCAGATTGGCTAAAATGACAGGAAAAGATAATGACAAATGTTGGAGGGGATGTGGGAAAACTGGGACACTGATACATTGTTGGTGGAACTGTGAACAGATCCCGCCATTCTGGAGAGCAATTTGGAACTATGCTTAAAAAGTTATCAAACTGTGCATACCCTTTGACCTAGCAGTGTTTCTATTGGGCTTATATCCCAAAGAGATCTTAAAGGAGGGAAAGGGACCCACATGCAAAAGAATGTTTGTGGCAGCTCTTTTTGTAGTAGCTAGAAACTGGAAACTGAATGGATGCCAATCAATTGGAGAGTGGCTGAACAAATTATGGTATATGAATGTTATGGAATATTATTGTTCTGTGAGAAATGACCAGCAGGATGATTTCAGAAAGACCTGGAGAGACTTGCATGAACTGATGCTGAGTGAAATGAGCAGAACCAGGAGATCATTATACATGGCAACAACAAGACTATATGATGATCAATTCTGATGGACATGGCTCTCTGCAACAATGAAATGTTTCCAACCAGTTCCAATTGTTTAGTGAAGAAAGACATATACACCCAGAGAGAGGGATGTGAAATATGGACCACAACATAACATTTTCATGCTCTCTATTAATGTTTGCTTGCAGTGTGTTTCCTTTCTCTGATTTTTTTTTCTTGTAGATATGATTTTTCTTGCACAACAATGGTAAGTATGGAAATATGCATACATATATTCGATTTGTCAAGTATTTTAACATAATTAACATGTAGTGGACTTCCTGCCTTCTAGGGGAGAGGTGGGGAGTAGAGGGGAAAAATTTGTAACAGAAAGCTTTGTAAGGATCAATGTTGAAGAATTACCCATACATGTGTTTTGCAAATAAAAAGTTTTAACTTAAAAAAAAAAAGAAAAAGAAAAACTTTAAAGAGTTTCAAAGAACTGCTTATGGTTTTTAATTTCTTATTGGAGTTAAGTGTTTGCACTAATGTGAAAGGAATAGAAAAGTATGGCTGTCTTTAAAACTCTGGCAGAGAAGTTTTGTTTTGTTTTGTTTTGTTTTTTTCTCCCCCAAAAGCCTGATTGGGATTACAGCTCTGCCTGGGGAAAGGTAATCAGTTTAAAATATATATGTGTGTATGTGTGTATGTGCATGTATACTTATAACCAAATGGTAATTCAATTTGCCTGCAACATTCAATTGGAATCCAGGAAACTAACTAAACTAGGAAAAAACCATTTCCTTATGGGCTTATTGGTCTATTGAATTTTGGGAACTTGGTTTTTATAATTACTGTTGCCTTGTACATGCTAGATTGTTTATCCTGGGTGTAAGATCTTAGACATGTGTTTGAATATAGAACCATTAATACTGAAAGAAAAGAAAAATTTCTAAAAGCTGTATTTGATTTGATTCAGTTTAATAATAGCTTATTTTTTTAAAAGTCCCGTTAACTTATATTACCTTTTGAAACATATTGGGTAATTGGTAAACATAAGTTATGTTTTAAATTTTGTCAAATTTAATTTTGAACATGTGTATGTTTTGTGAAATTATTTAGCTATTCACTATATTGTGAATCTTAAAAGTTTTGAAGGAAAGGAAAAGAAAGGAGGAAGGATATAAGTTTACGTGGATGGGATAAGGAAGATTGATTTGTAGAAAGAAATGACAGTTTGAATGATTTCAGAAAGGAATTGAGAGACAGAGTAGGAGAGACAGTATCAGAAAGGTATTTGGGAGGAGAGAGAGAGAAAGAAAAGGCATGTAAGCAAGAAAGAGAAGAGAACATGAAAAAGAGAAAGAGGCAAGTCTTCTAATGGAAGGAACATTTGTTTGGAGGAAGGAACATTTGTTTGGAGAAAGAAAATGCAAGGGCTAGCTAAATCCTGAGAAAGATTTGGCACACTAAAAGTTAATTAAGGGAAAAAAAAAGTTGAGTTGAAGAGGGAGAAACAGAAAGGTTCTTTCTCAAAGGGTGAAGATTTAACTCCTCCCACACTTTCAGCTGCTGAAGATAAACTTAGCTGTCTGTTGCAGAGAGCATTTTTTAAAAGGGACTCTGAGAATAATAATTTTTGCCTTTTGTCCCTTTGAAAATGTTTCTAGGATGTTTGTGGCAGCCCTTTTTATAGTGGCTAGAAACTGGAAACTGAATGGATGCCCATCAATTGGAGAATGGCTGAATAAATTATGGTATATGAATGTTATGGAATATTATTGTTCTATAAGAAACGACCAGCAGGATGATCTCAGAGAGGCCTGGAGAGACTTGCATGAACTGATGCTGAGTGAAATCAGCAGAACCAGGAGATCATTATACATGGCAACAACAAGACTATATGATGATCAATTCTGATGGACATGGCTCTCCTCAACAATGAAATGTTTCAAACCAGTTCCAATTATTCAGTGAAGAAAGCCATATACCCCCAGAGAGAGGGATATGAGATGTGGACCACAACATAACATTTTCATGCTCTCTATTGATATTTGCTTGTATTATGTTTCCCTTCTCAGATTTTTTTTCTTGTAGATCCGACTTTTCTTGCACAGCAAGATAACTGTAAAAATATGTATATACATATTCGATTTGTCAAGTATTTTAACATAATTAACATGTAGTAGACTTCCTGCCATCTAAGGGAGGGGTGGGGACTAGAGGGGGGGAAAATTTGTAATGGAAAGCTTTGTAAGGGTCAATATTGAAAAATTACCCATACATATGTTTTGCAAATAAAAAGCTTTAATTTTATATATATTAAAAAAGAAGAAAATGTTTCTAGGGGCAGCTAGGTGGCGCAGTGGATAGAGCACCAGCCCTGAAGTCAGGAAGACCTGAGTTCAAATTTGACCTCAGACACTTAATACTTCTTAGCTGTGTGAGTTTGAGCAAGTCACTTAACCCCAATTGCCTCAGAAAAAAAAAAAAGAAAGAAAAAAGAAAAGAAAAGAAAATGTTTCTGTTCTGGACAACAATGCAATTTAGAAATTTTTTTATGTATTGGGTATTTTAAAAGCAAAATGATCTGTAATATTCACCTTATGAAACATCTACTTAGATATGAAAGATAAGTCCCAGAAAGTTCATGGGACAAATCGCTTACTGTTATCAATATAAGGTCATGGTAAATGCCTGTTTGGAATTCATCTGAAGCTTTGGTTAATGGAATGTTATTGGAAGTTAAACTTCTTGGGCTTGTAGCTAATATTATTTAGGAGTTTTGAAGCTCCACATTCTGAAAGTTACTGGGAAAATTACCTGGGGTAAAACTGAGCTAAGGCTATTTTATCCTGTGTCCTGTATGTGCTGAAGAATCAGTTTTGACTGATTATATTATGGTATAGTCATGTCCCTGTTTTTCTTCCTGTGATTGATTTCTATGATCAGAGCCATCGTCAATAGAAATCATTAATGCAATTCAATTATGTCATACCTTGCTGTTTCAAATCTGACTATATGTAATTATTACAAACTAAATACTTAAGCAAATGAGTATTTAGGCTGGTCATCTATCTGTTACTAGATATTTGTCTCTGTAGGTATTCTGGTCTTTAAAGGTTTCTAAATAATGATTTGTCCTCTGAGGCAAACTTTCTCCTTACATGGGAAGCACCTGGAACATCTGTACTGGCTTTTCCACATTTTGCAGCAGTCCTTGTGAACCAGTCCTTCTATCTCAGACTGTTCTAACCTTTATTTGTTAGATTTGTTTTTTATTGTAGATTTTGGTCAAGTTACAGCTATCCTGACCTGCTTCTGAATCAAGATCACTGTCTGCTTTCACCACACCCAACACCCTCCCTGGACAAGAAGTCCACTTCGCCCCCTCTCAGCATGAAGCAGCTTTTTAAAGAGACATCATCCCTGCTCCTAATGGACATTGCACCTTATTAATTTGGGGGGAACTGAGGGTGGTTGATGACTGACTGTTAAACTCTGTGTATTACTGCACAATCCTGATTGGATCCCCTATTACTGTGTATTGCTGTACAATCCTGATTGGGTTCCCTATTGCTGTATTTTGGATTTAAGGATGGAAAATGTTGGGTTAAGATTTTGAGTGACTGTTACTGTAATGGATAATTTGTATCAGCATTATCTAATTGATGACAATGTTCCCTTTGGGATATGTAATTGTGTGAAGGATCTTGAGTTTCAGAGAGGAAAACCCCTACTATACATGTCTGTTATGTGAGATGAACTTGACAACTAGAGCCCTATTTACTCTTCCTTGGATGATTCCTTTGGTGGAATAAAAAAGGGGGATGAATGAGAAAATAGGGAACCAGGAAAGCTAGTAGATTTTCCCCAAAAATACTTGAAAGAATGGGAACCACTGGTGCCCCTATTTTCCTATTTACCTGGCCTCAGATATTCCTGTCCCACCCCCCAACTCACCAGTTTAAATGGAAGCCCCTGTAGCAGTCCATTTTCATTTTTCTGCCTGCTTGGTTTATTATTTAAACTCCAACTGGACTGTGATTGCTGGTTCTGCTTTAACTTTGAACCCCCTTATTCTGTTGGAATTGCCCTGGCAGACTTAGTTTCTGGGACCATTTTCTGATTATTGGCAGTCTCTCTGATCCATTTCTCCAGTCCTGTAACACCAGTTCCTTAATTAGTATTTCAGCATCCTCCAAGAATATTATAGTCTGGTTTTCAGGCCTCTGACTTCGTGATTTGCCTGCCTTGGTGATCTAAGTGTGCATACTCTGACCATTTCTGCAGTGGTGTTCCCCAGCCTGTCTGTTCTTCTGGGCAGGGAGAGGTGGAGCAATTCCAGGCCTCACCCTTCCCCCCTAGGGGTCTCTGATGGCTGTGTAGTGTCCCTCCTAGAGGGGCCAGCAGAGCTGCCTTGGGCACTGCTGCTCCATTTGCAAGCAGAGGCTAGTGCACAAACTACTGCAGACCTAACATTGCACTGTCCATCTCAAACCTGGCTGAGATGGAGCTCCAGAACTGCAGAGGACCTGACAAGCTTGCAACAGGGAGGACTATGGAAGGCTGTTAACAGCTCTGGGGCTATCAGGGAGAGACTTGCCCTCACCGTAGGTCCTTGTACCTTTTCTAGTTTTATTGTGGTTTATCTGCTCCTGGTAGGATCGCTCAAAATCATGGTGCTGAGACCTTCCAGGTATCTGGTGAAGGTGATTCCATGATTTGACTATTCAGGAGAGAGAATGTAGAATGTTGTGCCTCAGTTTCCCTCAGTTGTTCTGTCTCAGCTTCCCAATTGTTCTGCCTAGTGGAAAACCCCTTGTATCAGTGAATACACTTAAGCTGTGGAAGAATACCCCGAGCTTTGCTTACTTGTGTACATGCTCCCTCAGGTTTATCTGTATTCTGAGGAAGGGGCTGAAGAACATTTGGTTTGTTGGGCAGGGCAAAGAGGGCTGTTCCTAGGGGCAGCTAGGTGGTGCAGTGGATAGAGCATCAGCCCTGAAGTCAGGAGGACCTGAGTTCAAATGTGATCTCAGACACTTAATATGCTCTAGCTGTGTGACCCTGAGCAAGTCACTTAACCTCAACTGCTTCAGCAAAAAAATAAAAAATAAAAAAATAAAAAAGAGGGCTGTTCCTATTCTCGTTTCCCTGCTAGTAGGACTTGGAATAGCAGGTTCCACTGCTGTTGGGATGGCTGCCCTGATCCATGGCGACAGACAGTTGTCAGCTTTAGGCTCCTAGGTGGACCAGGACTTATAGGACCTGGAAAGTTAAATATCCTTCCTGGAGAACTCCTTAAACTCCTTGGCAGAAAAAGTCCTACAAAATTATCAGGGCCAGGAGAACATTATACACAGCAACAAGACTATATGATGATCAATTCTGATGGACATGGTTCTCTTCAACAATAATGTGATTCAAACCAGTTCCTATTGTTCAGCAATGAAGATAGTCATATACACCCAGCGAGAGGCCTAAGGGAACTGAGTGTGAACCACAACACAGCATTTTAACGCTTTCTGTGAATATTTCCATGCATTTTGTTTTCCTTCTTAGGTTGTTTTTTCTTCTCTCTTTCTAGATCTGATGTTTCTTGTGCAGTAAGATAACTGTATAGATACGTATAGATATATTGGATTTGTCATATAATTTAACATATTTAGCATGTATTAGATTACCTGTCATCTGGGGGGGGAGGGGAAAAGCTTGGAACAAAAAAAAAGTTTTGCAAAGGTCAATGTAGAAAAATCACTCATATGTTTAGTAAATAAAAAGCTTTTAATAAAAAAAAAATTATCAGGGCTTGGATTTACTCTATCTTAAACAGGGAGGGCTGTGTATGGCCCTGGGGAAGCTAGCTGTTTTTATACCAACAATTCAGGAGTTGCGAGGGAGTCCCTATCCACTGTCAGGAAACACATTGAGGAACGAGAAACAGCCTGATGACAATTGATATCCTGGTATCAGTCTCTCTATAACTGGTCTCCCTGGATGACTTCCCTTATAGCCTACCTGATAGGCCCCCTTCCCCTATTTCTGCTAGCCCTACTGGTCGCCCCTTGCTTGATTAACTGTTTAACCACATGTATCAGGAGAAGAATCCAGGCAGTTAAGCTGTTTTTTGCTAAAACCACTTACTCCCCTCTGGCCTCTGATGAGTCCAGCTTTTGACCAGTCACAAATAAAGGGGGGAGTGAAATGGACACTGGGGGTAAAATGGATGCTTCCCCTGCCCCTGAACTGCTTGGGTACTCATGAGACTGTGAGAATGTTACCTCTGCTTGAACTCTGTCTGTAGTTAGAACTGTGTTGCCAGCTTTTCACTCCCCAATTCCCTGTTTCCAACCACTGGTCCGTACAGTCTCCAGATGTATTGCCTTATCCTTATCTATAACCAAAGACCTTGACTACTTGACCAATATAGAACTTAAAGAAAAGTTGCCTCCCTGTTACACTTTGCCACCTGCCTGGGAAAGGAATTTTTAGTGTGATAAATGTTTCTAAACATTCTTGTGATTTTCTCCCATAAATGCGTGTCCCTAAAATTCCTCAGGACTGACCCCCTAGTCTTGCACTGGCGGGGTTCAGTCACTGGCCAGCTAATAAATGCTCTTGAAATCCAATTATTTTGGCTGTCCTGTATTTTCTCGCTCCTGGGCATTTCACTTCATATACCACAACTTGTTTAACCATTCCCCAATTGATGGGCATCCACTCTTTTGCCAATTTTTTGCTACCACTAAAAGAACTACAACAAACATTTTGTTTCTGTTGATTTTGTTTGTGTAAAAACTTTTTAATTTAATATAATCAAAGTTGTTCATTTTGTATTTCATAATGTTCTCTAGTTCTTCTTTGGTCATAAATTCTTCCCTTCTCCAAAGATCTGATAAATAAATTATCCCTTGTTCTCCTAATTTGTTCATAGTATCATCCTTTATGCCCAAATCAGGTATCCATTTTGACCTTATTTTGGTATGATGTGTGAGATATAGGTTTATGCTAAGTTTCTGACAAATTATTTTCCAGTTTTCCCAGAAATTTTTGTCAAATACGAAGTTCTTATTCCAGAAGCTAGAGTTTGAAAGCTTATCAAATACTAGATTGCTATAGGCCTTAATTATTGTGTCATATGTATCTAATCTATTCCACTGATCCACCACTGTATTTCTTAGCCATTACCAAATTGTTCTGATTACTGCTACTTTGTAAAATAGTTTTAATTTGGGTACTGCTAAGCCACCATCCTTTGTATTTTTTTTTCATTAATTCCCTTGATATTCTTAACCTTTTGTTCTTCCAAATGAATTTTGTTATTATTTTTCCTAGTTCTATAAAATAATGTTTTGGCAGTTTGGTATGTCACTGAGCAAGCAGACCTATTTAGGCGTCTGACCATCCTCAGTCCTCTCTTTTTGTGTTCCTTTTTTTACATTGTCTTCTCTTTTTTGAATGGAGCCCACCTTTCACTTTACTTGTTTTGGCATTTCCAGCTGAACACAATGCCTGGCATAGAGTAAATACTTAATAAAATCTTACTGACTTGACTTCACATTTCCAATCATTTGACAAATTTTGTTTTTGTCTTCACAATATTTCTCAAGTCCATTCTCTTCTCAGTCTTCCCATGGCCATCACCCTTCTTCCTGCCCTTAGCATCTCTCACATAGTTTATTGCTGCAATTTCCTAATTACCTCAAGTCTCCTGCCTTGGGGATTTGATTTTGCTATTCTGTTGAGTTTTTTAAAAGCCTTCAGATCTGGTCTCCACTTACCTTTCCATCTTTATTCTACATTACTCTACTGCCTGAGCTCCTTGGGCTAAACTGCCCAGTCTTCACACTTAATCTCCTGCCTCTACCCTTTTGCACCAGCTATTGACAATTCAAGGAATGAGCTGCCTTTTAAATTTGCTTGTTTGCTTCAAAATTCTGCTAAGGTTCCACTTTCTATATGAGCCTTTCTTGATCTCCCCTATGCTCTACTCCACTCTCTCTAAAGAGTTTACCTGATATTATCTTATATATATATATTATATATATACATGTTTATATATATATATATATACATTACATATACATATATATATATATTTATTTATGTCTCCCTGATAAAATGCAAGCTCTCTGAAGGCAGAGTCTGATATACTTTTGTCTTTGTACCATAGGTGCCAGATAGAGTAGGTACTTTAAGAAATTCTTGATGAAATAAGATGATTCAGGACAATTCCAACAGACTTTCAATGGAAAGAGCCATCTTCATCCAGAAGGAGGACAATGGGGACTGAATGTGAATCACAACATAGTATTTTCACCTTTTTTGTTGTTGTTTGCTTGTTTTTTTGTTTTCTTTCTCACATTTTCTCCTTTTTTATCTGATTTTTCTTGTATAGCATGATAAATGTGGAAATATGTTTAACATATTGGATTATTTGCTGTCTAGAGGAAGGGATAGGTGAGGAGGGAGGAAGAAAAATTTGGAACACAAGGTTTTGCAAGAGTGAATGTTCCCTTTGACCTAGCAGTATTTCTATTGGGCCTATATCCCAAAGAGATCTTAGAGGAGGGAAAGGGACCCACATGTGCAAGAATGTTTGTGGCAGCCCTTTTTGTAGTGGCTAGAAACTGGAAACTGAATGGATGCCCATCAAATGGAGAGTGGCTGAACAAATTATGGCATATGAATGTTATGGAATATTATTGTTCTATAAGTAACGACCAGCAGGATGATTTCAGAGAGGCCTGGAGAGACTTACATGAACTGATGCTGAGTAAAATCAGCAGAACCAGGAGAACATTATATACGGCAACAACAATATTACATGATGATCAATTCTGATGGACATGGTTCTCTGCAACAATGAAATGTCTCAAACCAGTTCCAATTGTTCAGTGAAGAAAGCCATATACACCCAGAGAGAGGGATGTGAAATATGGACCACAACATAACATTTTCATGCTCTCTATTGATGTTTGCTTGCATTGTTTCCTTTCTCTGAT
>JAJPUD010000646.1:224709-290207 GCA_023553655.1 Myrmecobius fasciatus
AACCAGAATTCAAAACTTCACTTAATTATCTTAGTGATCCTAGGGAAATCACTTAACCCCAATTGCCTCACCTAAATAAATAAAATCTCACTTTTCCAATCCTTCTTCATTCTAGGGCCTTCTCTCTGTTAATTATTTCCTATTTATTCTGCATATAGTTTGTTTGTACATATTTGTTTGTTTGTTATGTCTCCCCATCCAGGTAGCTGGTGATGCAGTGGATAGGCTGGACCTGGAGTCAGTGAGACTTGAGTTCAAATTCAACTGGGACACTACCAGCTGAGCAAGTCATTTAACTTTTGTCTCAGTGTTTTCATCTGTAAAATGGGGATAGTTAACAGCACCTACAGGGTTGTTGCAAAGATCAAGCAAGATCATACTGATAAAGTGCTTGACATATGGCTGATATCTAATAAATGCTTACTGACTGGACAATTAGAGTAAAGAAAGATCGAAAAGAGTTTATAATTAAATACTCTGGACAAAGGTAAATAGTCCCATCAGACTGTTATTGTTCAGTCATGTCCAATTCTTCATTTGGAATTTTCTTAGCAAAAATACTAGAGTGATTTGCCATTTCCTTCTTCAGCTCCTTTAATAGATGAGGAAACTGGGGCAGCTAGGTAGTGCAGTGGATAAAGCTTCAGCCCTGAAGTCAGAAGCTCCTGAATTCAAATTTGACCTCAGTCATTTAACACTTCCTAGTTGTGTGACCCTGGGCAAGTCACTTAACCCCAATTGCCTCAGCAAAAAAAAAAAAAGATAAGGAAACTGAGGCAAACAGAATGAACTGACTTGAGCAGGGTCACAGAGCTAGTAAGTGTCTGAGGCCAGATTTCAACTCAGGTCTTCCTGATTCCAGGTCAGTGGGACCTCTATCTGCCATACCACCTAGCTGCCCAAATCCATCCAGGCCTTTTCGATTTTGTCCAGAACTGATTTTACATGACAATTTCTCTTGTTTTCCACAATAAAATTGAAATGAATCCCTCCAACCCAGCTAGCTCTACCTGGCTCCTTTACAATTTTGCTGAGCAGAAATTCTGTGATGATTTAAAAGAGGTCCTTACAAGTGGTAGAAGAGACTAATGGGAATTGGGTTTCTTAACATAATTAATATAATTCAGAGTTTGGCCAGAGAAGTCTGAAGGACTGCACAGAGATAAGTCAGAAAGTCAGGGAGAAGGATGGCTGGATAGGAAGTTTCGAGAGGTAGCCAGAGCTCTGAGGATGTGGCGCTATCAGATTTTCAGACCTTGTCTCCTATACAGCCTACTCCCTCCAGAATGTGTTTACACCATGAGAGTCCCTTTCTCTCATTGGTGAGTTCCTTCTAGAGCCTCCATTTTGGAGATAGGCCCAGGCCAACCATGTTTCTTTTCCCTCTTGGCTGTCCTGACTTGTGAGACTTTACCACCAGGTGCCACAGACCAGTACCTTCCTTCTCCCCTCTTTCTGTGTATGGTCTTCCCCCAATAGAATGTAAGTTCTGTGAGAGCAGATTATCTTTTTGCTTGTTCTTGTATTCCCAGATCTTGGCACAGTGCTGGTACACAGGGAGAATTTGGTAAATGTTTGTTACTTAGACACCTTAAGGCAAGGGCTCTTAACATGGGATTCATTAACTTTTTTAATGTTTTGAGAACTGTATACCAATACCATTGATTTCCTTTGCAATTTTATGTATTTTATTTTCTGCATTTAAAAACATTATTTTTGAAGATTTTCTTTGCAATTCCATGTATTTTATTTTATGCATTTAAAAATATTATTCTTTGAAGAAACCCATAGGCTTTATTCATCAGTTGTGAAGGAATCCACAATACAAAAAGATTTGAGATCCTATACCTTATGGGAAAAAGCTGCAATTCCAAAGAAGACCAGTAGATGGCAATAGAAAGCAGTTTAGCCAAAGAAAAAGCCTCAGGGGATGATCACCAGATTACTGGACATCTCAAAGTATATCAGCAGCAATGGAAGCATGAGTTGTCCCAGTCATATTCTCTACATTACCAAATGTCTCTTCTACATGTGTCACATGTGCCTTCCAAAACAAGTGTGTTTCATCTGTGTGTCACATAGATATTGATCAAATGATGACTTGTGAGAAATATACCTCTGTGTGTTTAGGAGAATTCTTGTCCCATTTTGCTGTATTGTTTGATTAAATATCTTTTGCTTTGGACCCTCTGTTTGACTTAATAAAAGTAAAAACATTGATAGGGTCTCAAGAAACATGGTTTCACATGCATATTAATCTACAAAATGGATCAAATTTGTAGTAGCTTTCAGAGGGACTATAAATGAGAGTCTCACGAGCTCTATAAATGGAAGGCAATATTAGCAAGGCCTCAGATGCCTAGGAAAACTTTATAGAAGAAATAAAACTTAAATTGTAACCATGGACAGAGGGGAGATAACCCTTCCATCCAAAAATGAGTATGTTGTGTTATAAACCCCAGAATAATTTACCTGGCCTCCTTTAAGACTATACTCAAACTAATCCTGATTCCCATTCATCCCCTCAGTTCTGAGGGCCCGCCCTCCCTTCTGACATTATATTCATCTATATGTCTCCATCTAATTTGTATATAGCTTGTATGTATATGTCGTTTCTCTCATTAGAACAGAGCTCTTTGAGGGCTTTCATGAATATTATTTTCTTTGCAGGGTATCTCACTTTTACTAGATAATTATCTGAAGAGCAAAGCTTCTGAGGGAAAGAGTTCTGTTTTAAAAGAATAAGCCAAGAGCCAAAATTCTGCCACCTTTCCAGTTACGTGACCCTGGGCAAGATTCACTTCTAAGTTTCAGGTTATGAGGACACTGATAAATACATTGTCTAGCTTCCAGAGTTGTGGTGAAAACCAAAGAAGAGAATGTTTGCAATGAGGCATAATGGGAAGAGAACTAGATTTGGAATGAAAGCTGTGTTCAAATCCCATTGAGTGATCTTGTGAATAAGTCCATCTTCCCCTCATCCCTCTCTATCTAGTCAGTCCCACATCATGCTTTAACCCATCCAACCATCTACCAGGCCAACAGAACACATCAGGGCAGGTATCTTTCAATTTGCCCTGCTGCTGCACCACTTTCTATCTCTTACTCAGAGTGGAAGAATCCAATCAATGCTCCCATTCCTACAAGAAGGATATAAAGGAGGATTGATTGCTCTTGGGATTCACTCAAAATCCATTTGACTTCCTAAACTAAAGCTCTCTTTTTCTTTGGTGACCATTTTCTGATATGATGTCAATGATGATGATAATGATAATAATAACAGTTAGCAGAGGCAAATGTTATTTATTGTATCCCCGATAGAATGTAAGCTCCTACAGATTAGGGATTACCTTATTTTTGTCTTTGTATGTCTAGGTCTAGCACAGAGCCTGGGATATCCCAGGTTCACTTAACCTGAATCTCAAGTCCCTTACCTGTAAAATGAAAGGGTTGAACAAGATGAACTATAAAGTAGGGTCCAACTCCTATAAACTTCTGCTAAAATGCTTAAAAAATGTCCGACTTCATTACTAGTTCAAGATTTAGCTCAAACATGTTTAAGATTTAGCTCAAATATCTCCTTAAGGGGTTTTCAGTCTCTAGTCACTCACTCAATTAGCATTTATTAAGCACTGACTATGTGCCAGACAATGTGTTAAATGTTAAGAATATTAAGAGAAGCAAAATTCAGTCCCTGGCCTCAAGGAGCTTACAATCTAACAGGGAAACAACATGCAAACACACACACACATAATAGACAAATGCACACACACATATGTACAAATATATAATGTATGTATATATGAAAGCAAGCTATATACAGGATAAATAGGAAATAATTAACAGAAGGAAGGCACTAGAATTAAGAGGCATTAGGGACAGAAGGAAGGCACTAGAATTAAGAAGAGTTAGGAAAGACTTCTTGTAGAAGGTGGAGTTTAGTTGGAACTTAAAGGAAGTGAGAGAGGCCAGGAGGCAAGAATGAGACATTCCAGGAATGAGGTACAGTCAGTGAAAATACCTGGAGTTGAGAGATGGGTTATCTTGTTCGGGGAGAGCAAAGAGGCCAATTGCACTGGATAGCAAGCATACTACAAGGAATGGAGTAAGGTGAGAGAAGGAAGACTAGAAGGTAAGAGATCTCTTAGGTTATAAAAGGGTTTGAAGGCCAAATAGGTTTTCTGTTTGATCCTGGAGATGAAAGGGAGCCACTGGAGTTTATAGAGAAGGGGATGACATAGTCAGACCTACCCTTTAGGAACATTTATCTGGTTACTAAATGGAGGTTGGATTGGAGAGAGAAGAGGCTTAATTAAGACACCAGCCCCTACTGCAATAGTCCAGACCCGAGGTGATCAGAGTCTGCACTAGGCAGGTGGCTGTGTTAGGAAAAGAAAGGGACCTATTTGAGAGATACTGCAAAGTGATGAGAAAAAGGTCTTTGGATTTGGCATTTAGGAGATCATCAATAATCTTAGAAAGAGCAAGTTTGGTGGAATAATGAAGTGAGAAGTTGTAGGGAGAGCAAGAAGAAATAGAGTTATCTCTACCCCCCAGTCCTGGGACGTTCCTCTGAGATCTATCCTGTATATTTCCTAAATATACATCATTGGTTTCCATACTATATCCTCCATTAGAATGGGACCTCCTTAAGGATAGGACTCATTTTTTGCCTTTCTTTGCACCCCTTGCACTTTACATAATATCTAGTATTTAGTAATTACTAAACACAGAGGTACAGTGGACAACACAATGGCCATGGAGTTAGGAAATTAAAATCTAGCTTCAGATACCTACAAGATGTGTGACCCTGGGCAAGTCACTCAGTTGCTGTCTGCCTCAGTTTCCTCATTTGTAAAATAAGATAATAATAGCACCTACCTCCTAGTCTCAGATGAATATTTATAAAGCATTTAGCATAGTACCTGGTACTATATAATAGATGTTTAATAAATGTTTATTTCCTTCCTTAAATGACAAAACAGAACAGAATATGCACAAATGTCCTCCCAGGTCAGCATCTTGGGATAAGAAGGAAAACAAACCCTATGATTTGTTTAGGGTCAGTACCCAAGATTAGGATTTGACATGTCTCCTGCCTCCAGATCTAGGGCTCGTTCCCATATACCAGCAATAGCCAAGAAGTAGGCTATCTCTCCCCCATGTTAGTCACATTCTTAGATTCCAGGAGCCATGAGGGCCCCCTGGAGATTAAGCTTCAGGCTAAAATTAGACACAAAAATGCCTTCAGATTTCTCACACATGAGCAGGGAATCTCAAAGCTGTGCCCCCTCCCCCTCCTCATCTTCTCATACCCAGTGGCTGCAGACTGGGAACATTCTCAGAACAGCAAGACCCAGAACACCGGAGAGAGGCATGTATGTCAGTCCAGTTGTCACAAGGTGGCTGATCCCAAAGTACACTAGGAAACTATTTTGGGACTAAGTGTTCATTTAAAAAAAAAAAAAAAAAAAAAGCAACCTACCAGCAGATCATAGTAAAGACATGGATTCCCCTTGGTTTGCTCATCTGTAAAATGAGGGGGATAGACTAGGTGGTCTCTGAATATTTGCTATAGCATAATCCTATGGTTTTCTAATCATTTTGAGATCTGGGGTCAGTGTTTAACACCCATTGGTCTGTTTCTCATACATTTAAATTATTATAATGAGCGCAATCCCTGGAAACTTGAAATAAATATAGAACTAATTAAAAGAAGATAATCCAGGGCAAGTCCTTTTCTTTCCCTGAATCTATCAACTTTAGAATGGAGATCAACTCCAGTATTCATTCTAGGCTATTCCAGCTTGGATTTGGAGGAGGAAGAAGAAAAGTCAGGCCTTCAGTGTAGAGAATTCTGATATGGAGACTGCCTCCACAGATTCAACAGCAACTAAAATTAGAAGTTTTAACTGAGACAAAAAGAGGTTAACTAAGTTGCCCATAGTCACAGTTATAAAAGATGATGACATAAGCAAATTAGGAGTGTAAGGAATGGTTTATCTGTCAGATCTATGGAGAAGGGAAGAATTTATGACCAAACAAGAATTAGACAACATTATGAAATGCAAGATGAATAATTTTGATTACATCAAATTAAAAAGGTTTTGCCCAATTTGGAACTATGGGCAAAAGGTATAAAGCTATCTATACCCTTTGATCCAGCAGTGTCTCTATCTCAAAGTATATATCCCAAAGAGATCATAAAAGAGGGAAAAGGACCCATAGTGTAAAAATGTTTGTAGCAGCCCTTTTTGTAATGGCAAGAAACTGAAAACTGAGTGGATGTCCATTAGTTGGGTAATGGCTGAATAAGTTATGGTATATGAAATATTATTATTCAATAAGAACAATTCAGAAAAGTATGGAAAGACTTACATGAACTGATGCTGAGTGAAGTGAGCAGAACAAGATTTTGTAATAGTTAACTATGATGGCCTTGGCTCTTGTCAACAATGTGAACAAAGCAGTTCACATAGATTTGGGATGGGAAAGTGCTATCTGCATCCAAACAAAGAACTATGAAAGACTGAATGTAGATCAAAGCATATTATTTTTCACCTTTGTTGTTGTTTTCTTGGGTTTTTTCTCTTTATGTTTTTTTTTCCCTTTTGATCTGATTTTTCTTGTGCAGCATGACAAATATGGAAATATATTTAGAAGAAATGTGTATGTTTAACCTATATCAGATTGTTTGCTATCTTGGGGAGGGGGGGGATAAGGGAAGGAGAGAGAAAAATTTGAAACACAAGGTTTTGAAGGGATGAATGTTGAAAACTGCCTTTGCTTATATTTGAAAAAATAAAATTCTATTGAAAAAAAATTTTTTGCATGAATAAAGCCAATGTTAGATTGGAACCAACATTAGACAGGAAGCAGAAAGCTAAGAAACAATTTTTATAACCAGTGTTTCTGATAAAACCTCATTTCTAAAATATAAAGAGAACATAATCACACAGCTAGAAGGGAGTCTAGCTACAGGCAGGATCCAAGCCTCTAAGGTTAGTCCAATATAGACATGTCTATGTCTCTATCTATGTCTATATCTATGTCTTTATTTGTGTCTATATTTATATCTGTCTTTATCTGTGTCTATGTCTATATATATATATGCATATATATATGTCTTTATCTGTGTCTATATCTATGTCTATGTCTTTATCTGTATCTCTCTGTATACATATATGTATATGTATATATCTTTATCTGTGTCTTTATGTCTATATGTCTACATTTGTGTCTATATCTGTGACTATGTCTATGTCTATGTCTGTATCTATACCAGGCTCCTCTCAACCTTCTACGTTCCTATAAAAAGGCTCAAAGTAAGCATTTAAAAGAATGATTAGACCAGTTCTGTGTTCCAAGGCCGGGCAGTAGCCTAGTTAAAAGAGTACACAATCTGGACTCAGTATTTGAACCCGTATTCAGATAATGCTTCTGCTCTCAGTAACCGGGAGCAGATTACTTCCCTTCTCTAGCTGGTTTTCCTTATCTGTAAACTGGAGATGTTGAACTCAGTAATCTCTAGGGTGCCTTCTTTCTCCAGATTCTATGTCTTCTCATTATAAAGTGGCATTTAAAAACTCTCCAGGCAGCAAGGTTTGATGAACATTTCTTTTCACAGAGCCAGACATTGGCTGAACATCAGGGATCCAAAGAAAGGCAAGACAGTCTTTGCTGCCAATAACCAAGGAGCCAGGGAGCACCATAGAGCACAAAGTGCCAAGCCTGGAGTCATCAGGACTCATCTTCCTGAGTTCAAATCCAGTCTCAGACATTCACTCACTAGCTAGATGACCCTAGGCAAATCACTGTTGCCTCAGTTTCCTCTTCTCCAAAATGAATTAAAGAAGGAAATGGCAAAGTATTGTAGTATCTTTGTCAAGAAAATTCTAGATGTGGTCATGGAGAGTTAGACACGACTGAAATGACTAAACAACAACAAGCTTTCAAGAAATGAGGTGACATACACATACACAGAGACAGGGAGGTTAAATTGGAGATAATCAATAGAGGAAGGTATTATCCTTAAGGGGGTCTTGGAAAGGCTTCTCACAGAAGGTGACATTTTGGCTAAGATTTGGAGAAATTTGGGAAGCAGAGATAAAAAGGGAGAAAGGTCCAAATCTGGGAAATAAGTGACAATGCCTGGAATAGGGAGAGGGAGGTTCTAGTTCTAGGAAGAGTGAAGGGGCCAAAGGCATGGAAATAAAGAATATGTAGGAGGCTGATGGAAGCCCCGGAAGCTTGAAAGATAAGAAGCACTTTGCCTCTCCCTCCAAATTGACTTTTACTCTAGGGTCTCCAAGGCCTTTGTATCCTTTATCTCCCAGGCTGGGAATATTCCTGTCTCTGACCCACAAGCAATAGATGTTGTCAGCATTCCCTCTCTTATCTTACCATTTTTATACTGCCAACAGAATTTATTGTAAAGTATAAATTCTTGCTCCCAGCAGCCAATGTTTCTTTTGTCTGTCTATCCCCAGATATCACAGTGGTTGGAGCATAATAGATATTTAATAAAAGCTAGCTGAATTGAAAATGTCAATGCTGACAACCCTCCAGTTCTCTGAACTCTGTTTATATTCATGGCTTTGCATGTAGTGAGAATTTAATAAATGTTTGTTGCATTGTTGGATCATTAAATCTCCTAGTAAGCTCTTTTAAGTCAAGGCCTCTTTCTCATTTTGTCTTTTTATGTCCAGCACCTAGCAGAGGTCATGGAACACAGTAGGCACTTAACTGCTCACTGGATTGAATTTGATGGGATTCCGGTGTTTACATTATTTCTATGTCATTTACTTAAGAGATTCATATAATAGCATAGAGGGATTGCATTAGGTAACCTCGGGTTATTTTTAATTTTAAGAGTCCATGACCATGGGGGAGGGGAGAGAGAAATTATCCTGGCACATCAAAGTTTGCAGGGGTGGGCATAGTGTAGAAATGGATGGCGGGCATTTATTTGGTTTCCACAGTTATGAAAATTAAATTGGAGAGATGGGACTTGAATTCAAAAGTTGAAACTCACAGGGACATTGGGGAGGACAGTCAGAGGTTGATTGTAAGAATGTAAGCTCCTTAGGGGCAGGGACTGGGTTTTATAATCAGGGGTGGTACCCAGAGATTTGAATATAATCTTTTATTCTTTGCTCTAGCTTCCCACAGTTATCTTCCCTTTCTAGAATGGAAGTTCCTTGGGGGCAGGGACTGGTATGGGTGGGAAACAATCTGCCCTGTTAAGCATTTGATAACCTGAGTGAGGCTTTCTTATCTCACATTTTTAGAAACTACTCTTTAGAAACCCCAGCCAACAGGGAAAAGAGCTAGAGGGACCACCCCCGCCCTAGGTATGTGTCTCTCATGCCATGCTTTGTGTGTCAGAGATTATGCTGCCTTTCTCATGAGAAAGAAATAATCTTTTTCCTGTACTCATTGATTGTTTCAGTGATCACTACCTTCCCACACAAGAGAGTCCATAGATATATGGATACAGATAGAGAGCTTTATATAAGACAGTGGAGGTCATACAATACAACTGCCTCATTCTCATTAATTTTTTTTTTTTAATAAATGAAGAAACTTAGAGTGTGTTTCTTGTTCTTGGTTGGGCCATTACACAAAACAGAAACTGAGAGAGCCTTAATAGGGAATATCAGAAACTCATAGATTCTTCTTGGATGATGGGAGTTCCCAGGTTCACTAGTGATGGGAGTTAGTCGGATATCTGTAACATATATATTACACACACACACACACACACACACACACACACACACTCCTGGAAAATAAATAAAATAAGCCCAAGGTGATATCATCTTCTCCTTGTCTTCTGACTTCCTTGGACCTGAAATGTGAAAAGAGCTGGGAAGAAGGGAGGGAAGCTTCTAAATTACCTCACAATGCTTTTATTCTGTGGCTCATCTATAAAACATCACCCCCTTACATGGAGCCCTTTATAGTCATCCAGGAACAGGTTTGTCAAAACATGATGCTATTAAAAGAGGCGACATCAGACCCTGCTGCCCGACTTCACAGTAGGGAGTAGGGGGAAGCAATTCACCTGGGCTAAGGCACTTCCCAAACTCACTGCAATTGACCTATTTAATCCTAGAATTTCTCCCAATATTAGGTCTTGTAATATCATCCCAGTCACGGTGTAGGGCCTGAAAACCTTCCATTTAAATGACAGAGAAGACAGAATGCATCCTCCACAGTTATAGGTTCAGTTCCAGGTGAGCATCCTAGGGTTCCAGCAGCCTCCGCTTGCTTATAACCCCTTTGGTGCTCAGTTTCAGGAGATTCAGGGAGTTTGGATGGAAATATCATCCCCCCAGCCCAAGATCCTGACTTGAAAAAGCCTCAGGAGCTTCCCAAAGCCAGTATCAGAACTTAACTATGATCTAGCCAAGCTAGCCAAAGGCTATAGTGGGGAGGACCACAGTGACATAATATACTATCTAAGACTGGGAGATATGCTTTTCCCCTCTCCTCATATATGCCAGCTGACCCAAGAGATATTCTGAATAGATGCCAAGCTTCTTGGTTAATCAAAAAGCTCAATTAAAAATTACTTCAAATTCCATTCTGATCCTAAGGATTCAGAGAAATCTAAGAGAACATCAAACATAGTATTAACATTGGCCATCTGGGAAATCTCAGTCCCCCAGATATTCCCAAAAGACAATTCTCTGAAAACTGACCTGGGTCTAAAGTGAATGAGCAGCTCCAGGTCTGGCTCAGAAGTAACAGGCCACAGGTATCTCTCCAGCTTGGGTAGGACACTTAGTCAGCGAGTCCCCTTCTCAAAATTCAAATGATTTTTCTTTCTCATGTCAATTCAAAAAGCCACTATTAAGAGCCCAATCATTTTAGGGTGTTTTGGGTTTGTTATTTTTTCCTTCTCCCTTGCTCTTTCATTCTTGGATTCAAAACAAATTAGTCTAAAATAAAAAGGAATTTTCAAATGCCAGGAATTCTAAAGAGACATCAGGCAGAACCACGTTCCTGGATTCCCACAGTAACTTAAAACGATTTCCCAAAATAGCTTTTGTTTAAAGGGAGGAAAAAAAAAGAGAGAAAGCCTCCCACCAAGATGGCTGACTTTGAGCTAGAATTCTCCCTTTGAGCCTATAAGGGTTTTCCATATCTCATCTGCAAACCCCTGAAAATAGGGGTCCCTGATGGAAATAATAGAGGCACACTGGGCAGTCGCTTAGATTCCTTCTCCCTTGTACAAGTCTAGGGTAGAGCCTGTGAGGGCTCGGGTGACATGGGTATATTTCTCATGCAGCTCAGAAGTGACTCTCTCTTTGGCCACCAGTCACATGGGACAGATTCTTCATTTACTCTGCCTTCTTGGCCTTTCTTTTTCTAGAGCCTTCATTTAGCTCCTCCTTCGATTTGGCTGGAGGCTGCGGGGCATGAAGGGAAGATGGGCCCCCGTGGACATCGTGGGAAGACCCGTGGTCATCATGATGATGGTCCCCATGGCCCCCCCAGGCAGAACCAAAGAGCACAGGACAGATGAAGCCCTCGATAGTGTCAAATGGGGACGCATGGGAGTGTGTAGCTGTCAGGAACACCTGTGATGGGGAATGGGAGAGGGGGAGGAGAAAGAGGAATATGATTTGGAGGTCAATTTAGGTTACTGGAAGTGAAGAACAAGCCATAGCAGAAAATCTCTAGGTAGCCAATATCAAAGGATCTCTCTCCACTCCTTTTATAGAATTCAGTGTCTTGTCCCCAGTCAATATTCCATTCTTCTGTTAAATGGACCCACAAGAGGTCCCCTCTCCTCAGAGCAGAATATTATGAAACACACAGAGGAAGAAAAGAAAGGGGAAGGATTACAATGAAAGAAATGGAGCCTCTTTTAGTTATATGGTTTGAAGATTTAAACAAAAAACACTTTCCTCTAAGCAGAACAACCATTCATACTAAATTATCAAGTTCATTTAAGCAATTGATGGGGCCCGACTGCAGGTTGAAGTCCACTTTTTTTTTTTTTTACTTCCTTTACTATTATTATTTTTTGATATGCATTTTCTTTGGCAACATGGCTAATGAAGAAATGTTTTGCACAACCATGCACGCATAATCTTTATCAAATTGCTTGCCTTCTTCAAGAGAAGAGGAACAGAATTTAGAACTAAAAATATTTTAAAAGCATGTTAAAAATGCTTGTTTACATATAATTAAGAAAAAATAAAAATTTTTTAAAAGAAATTTAAATTTGGTTAAGGAAAAGAAAGAAAATAAAAAGAAATTTCAGGGCTCTGGGCAACTTCATGCAGAAGGTACCAATCTGCACTAGAGAAGAACTTTTCTCACCTGGAAGCACACAGTTCTGACTCCTACCCACACATTATGTATGTGCTTATTTGTTTTCATGTAGTCGCCCCCCTACTTAATATAAGTGCCTTGAAAGCAGAGACTATTTCGTTTTTGTCTTTGTAGTTCTGATACCTAGCACAGTTCCTGGCACACGACTAATTACATAAAAGGAAAATTGAATGCAAATAAACCAACAAGGAATCTTGAGTTCCAGAGGAAGAACTGAAAGACTGTTACATGTATTAAGATAAAAACAGATACTTAGTGATTATTCTCTTTTTCAGCTTCCTACTGTACTTAACAATCAAAAAACATGTCTGAAGACTTATGGAATATATCCTTATTTGTAGTCAATTTCATGTGTGGGAGAATTGTGTCCTCTCCTAGAACACAGATGCCTTGAAGGCAAAGAGGGACATGTTTAATAATAATAAAATAGCTAATAGGGGCAGCTAGGTGTCGCAGTGGATAGAGCACCATCCCTGAATTCAGGAGGACCTGAGTTCAAATCTGATCTCAGACACTTAACACTTCCTGTGTGACCCTGGGCAAGTCACTTAATCCCAATTTCCTCACCAAAAATTACAATAGTAATACTAACAGCTAATATCAATTATTTATGTAGTGCTTTAAGGTTTGTTAGGCATTTTACAAGTTTTATCTCATTTTATCTTCACAACAACCCTGGGAGGTAGATGCAATTATTCCCATTTTATAGATAAGGAAACTAAGGCAGGTAGATGTTAAAGTTACTCAACTTGTATGAGTATGTGACAGCATTTGAACTCAGGTCTTCCAGATTCCAAGCCCAAGGTTCTGTCTATTAAGTTTGCCCTTCCAGTAGGACAAAAGACCCTGCCTCTGATTCTCAATGTACCTTTCCAAAATTGAATCTTCCCAGGGGCCAGGATTCTTAGTTGTTCAGCTGAGGGTTCTTGCTACTTGCAGGGAAAGAATTTTCTAATCATCTGGTCATCATAGTTATTTCATAGCATCCCCACCAGCCTCTTACCTTACAAGACACCATGAACAGGGTACAGAAGAAGATGAGATTAGCTTTAGAAATGGGAAGCCAGCGGGTCTGCTGAAGTGTGAAAAGAATGGCTCCATATAAGCTGGCTTTGGTTGGACTAGAAAAGAAATAAGAGCCAGGGCTTTAGTAGATATGGAAAGCATCCCAGCATCCAGTGTAGGTCCCAGTGTGCTGATCCCCTCTCCCTTACCCCCACCATCCCTTCACTCCCCTTCCCCCACCTCAGTCACACAGACCACTTCAGTCCAAGACAAAAAAAATCTTAGATCTAGAACACACTGGACATAGAATATTGAATACTAGAAGTAGACAGGCACTTAGAACATTGAAAGTCAGCTCTCTGTAGTTTTCTCATTGATAAAATGAAGGGCCTGTTTCAGGTCCAATCCAGGTCTAAATATTCTGTTCTAAGAGTTCCCTATCCTACATTCTTAAGGGCCCTCCCAGCTCTGACCTTCTGTTCTAAGGGCCTTCCCAACTCTGACATCCTGTATTCTAAGGGCCCTCTTAGCTCTGACATTCCATGTTCTAAGGGCCCTCTTAGCTCTGACATTCCATGTTCTAAGGGCCCTTCCAGCTCTGACACCCAGTGCTCTAGACCTCAGGGGGATGAGAGAGTGCTAGAGTTCAAATCTAGTCTCAAATACTTCCTGGCTGTGTGAGCCTGGCCAGATCACTTAATCTCTGTCTTGCCTCAGTTTCCTCACCTGTAAAATTTGGATAATAATAGCATCTGTCTTCAAGTTGTTGTGAAAATCAAATGAGATGAGATATTTGTAAAGCACTTGGCACAATGCCTAGCAAAAATAGGAGGCTCTTCCACCCAAGGTCCCTCCCAGCCTTGACATTCTATGTTCTATTTTCTAAATTTCTTTCCAACTGTGGATGAGTCCCCTGTATGTCCTCCTTCAGCTGGGACGTAATTGGAGACAGCTGCATTTCATCTTATGTTCTTGGAGTCAGGCCCTCATACAATTGCACTAGGCAAATCCCATGCCCCTTGGCACTTTCTGTGTAACAGGACAACCCTCTCCAATCCAGCTTTGACCACCACCAAGCACAAGTTATTTCAACACTTTCTGAAATGAAGGCTCTGGAACTCTCAGATTTCTTCACGCAGGGACAGAATCCGATTCTAAGAGTTAAGTAGCATGTAAGAGGCAAATTTATGAGGCTTTTACAAATGTTATCTCAGCTGATGCTCACAACAACCCCATTTTACAGGTGAAGGCATAGGAGGTTAAGTAACTTATAACCAGGGTCACATAGCCAATGTCAGAGGCAGAATTCAAATTCAGCTCTTTCTGACTTCTTCAGGATTCTGTGCACAGCATTCCCCCTGTCTGTGACCCTGAGATCAAAGTGGCTGACTTATTCAGGCTCAGATTCCTTATCCATAAAAAGGGGAATAACTTGGATTTTCTAACATTTTAACTATGAAAGAGGAAGTAACAAAAAATGTCAATGACTTACAAGGACATGTGGAGAATCTCATTTGTCTCTGGCTTCCAGACTCCACGGAGCAGCTGCTCAAAGTTGGACATGAGGGCCACACCTGAACCTGTGCAACAGTAAAATGTTAGATAACTTCCTGAATGTGACAGCAGTCCTGTCTTCTCTTCCAAAAGAGTCTCTTCCAGTGCTTGCCTGGATCAGACTCTCTCCCACGTCTCTGTCTACCAAAATCCTTGGGTCCCCACTTGGGTGTCACTTCCTCCCCGAAGTCTTCTCTGATAACTTTGACCCCTTCCCTCCTGGAAACTCCTCTGTAGCTCCCGGACAACTAATTATATTCTAACACAAGATCAAATTAACACAACCATGGCTTTTGATTGAATTGGTTGTTGTCCTTCCATAAGGGAAGAGGATCAAACTGACATCTCTATATTATGATCAACATACAATGAGTCCTTTTGTGATTGATTAAATCAAGAGGAGCTTGAAATACTCTATTACAGAGCAGGTACAAATAGTATATATGAACATTTGAAATGGAGATGTCTCAATTTCCACGTATTTTGGAAATAAGATTATTAATCAACCACCCTATTGTTCTAGTCAACATCTAGGGACCTCCCAAACCAAGACACCCTTTTCTCCCTTGACATCACAATATAAATATGAGACATTTAGATATTATTCTTTATCAAGGTTCTCCTTCATGCCTCATCATTTCCTGGGGCTTACCCAAAATTCTTCAAGACTATGCCAGGGAGATGAGGAAAGGGATAATTCCAGAGAAACCTGGGAAGATTTATATGAACTGATGCAGAGTAAAGGGAGAAGAACCAGGAAAACAATTTAGACAATAACAATAACTGTCAAGACAAACAACAATCTTAAAAGATTTAATAACTTTGATGAAAGCGAGGACCACCCACAAATCCAAAGAATTGATGATGAATCATACTACCTATTCCATGAAAGAGAGGTGGTGAACTCAGAGCATAGAATGAAAATATTATTTTCTGGGCATGACTAGGATTGAAATTTGTTTTGCTCAACTATGCATATTTGTGACTAGGGTTTCGTATGTGTATATATATGGTAGGGAAGGGTTGGAATACATTGGATGTAGGTAATATTTTTTTGTTAATTGAAAAAAAAACTTTTTTTTTTCAAAAGATTATGCCCATGAAACTAAAGATGTAGGAAAACCTCCACAGAGGGATAAGCTTCATATGTAGAGCAATGTATCTGTCCATCTAAATCAATACAAAGAAGCTTGTCATTGTTTATATTTTGTATGTGCTTACCTGTTTGCTTTTTTCCAACAGAATAAAAACACCTTTAAGACAGGTGCTATTATCTGTCTTTGTATCCCCAGTGTCTAGCACAACACCTGGTTGGTGCTTAAGTGGTTATTGAATAACGAATCACCAGAAGATTGACTACCAACCAAATGATGTGGAGCAGTTTGCCTTCTATATTAGACCCAACAGAACTGTGGGTCTTTTAAAGAATACTATTTACACAGTAACTACAATAACATAAAACAAAAACACTGAAATACAGAACTGACTGTTGCAGTCAGTGACCAATCTCAGAGGATTAACAGAGACACAGAGCAGATATGGCCATTGTGGTACTGATTTGTTTTGCCTAATTGTAATTCTTCCTCATAACAAAGAGTCCAATGATAGAAGCCATTAAAAAGCAATTCAACTGTGGGGCAGCTAGGTGGCGCAGTGGATAGAGCACCCAGGAAGACTTGAGTTCAAATTTGACCTCATACATTTAACATGTCCTAGCTGTGTGACCTTAAGCAAGTCACTTAACCCCAATTGTCTCAGCAAAAAAGCAAAAAAAAAAAAAAGTAATTCAACTATAATTTTTTTTAAACAATAGCTATAAAGTATCTAATTCTTTTTTTTTTTCTTTTTGCTGAGACAATTGGGGTTAAGTGACTTGCCCAGGGTCACACAGCTAGGGAATGTTAAATGTCTGAGACCAAATTAGAACTCAGGTCCTCCTGACTTCAGAGCTGGTGCTCTATCCACTGAGCCACCTAGCTGCCCTCTAATTCATTTTTTAAAAGAAGATAAGAATACTATTATTCTATAGAACAGTTGGCTGTTCTGAATGTGGTGACCCCCCCCCCTTGGAATTGCCCACTTATAGCTTCAAGTCTGGTAGACAAGGGCTCCATGGTATGCACAATGGACTTACCTTTGACCCACCCTGTGGCAATCATGATGAACCACCCATGGTGGTAGTGATGATGGGCATGATGAATCCCAACTGCAATCTTTCGCACTCTCACCACCTCCTTCATTGCCACAAAAATGAGCTTCACAGGTAGGAAACTGACACATTTATAAAAGAGGTTCATGGGGCAGAAGAAAATCATGTACCTACAAGGAAGGCAAGCATTTAATATTTGAAAGAATTCAAACTTATTTCCACCCCCACCCACCCCTTCCCATGGCAGTCTGAACAGTAAGGAATATGATTAGCTTTAAATCTAATTAGGTCAATTTATTGAAGTAAATGTGAGAGCTAGAAGAGAAAAAGAAGGCATTCTCTTGTTTACAACATCTTCCCTTTCCATCCCCCTTGAATACTCCCCACAATCAAATTCATCTTTTTGATAAGATACTCCTTTGTTCAAGAGTTTACCAATGCCCTTCATTGCTTTCTAACAAGTTCAGATTTTTTAGCATGAAGGCTGTTCTGCAACTCAGCCCCAACCTACTTATTTATCTGTCTTCACTGCTTCCCTCCAATTCATCTAGATTGGACAACTTCCCACTATCAGACTATATCCCTTTGTCATCCTTTCTAGTATTTTCTCTCATTATTATTTGATATAACTTCATGTTTTTCTACTTATATACTTTTGCTCACTCTCCTTGCTCCAACTGTAATGTCTCCCATCATTTTCCTCATTTATCAAAAACCTAGCTCTCCTTTAGCTAAATGGCACCGTGAGTACAGTGTCCAAGCTGAAAGACTCATCTTCATGAGTTCAGATCTGTCCTCAGACTCTTACTGGATTTGTGACCCTGGATAAGTCACTTCACCCTGTTTACCCCAGTTTCTTTATCTCTAAGATGGACTGGAGAAGGAAATAGCAAACCACTTCAATATATTGTCAAGAAAATCTCAAATGGGATTGCCCCCAAATCCCAGGAAAATCCCAAATGGGATTCACAAAGAGTGAGACACAACTGAAAAACAACAATAAAACCTTCCTTTAGGGCTCAGCTCAATTCAAGAAGCATCTCCTGACTCTCTATACTATGTCATTCTCTCTACTCATCATGTATAGATATGAGATAGGCTCATATCTATATCTGCCATCCTTTGTTAGTTAACATTCAAGGATTGCCTGAGTGATAGCTCTAGGACGAGCCACATGAACGTTATGGCCAGCTTTCCCTCTTATTTAAGCAAAAGGCAGGGTCTATTTCCAAAGGAAGTCTTACCAGACTGCTGAGGCCAGGAGTATACTGGAGTTATTGCTGAAATAATCGATCGGGGCTTCCCCAAGCAGAAGATCAGCCAGGATGTAACTCCCAAAGCAATAGAGCATGGCACAGATCCATGAGGCCACAGGGCTCCGCCGAGATAATTCCACAGCACCTGCAAAAGCATCCTTGTGATCGTCACCTAGATCTGATAGCCCTAGTGAGCTTAGGAGCGCATATATCCAACTTAACCACCCCAAAAGAACTTCCTCATTTATTAGAACGGGATATTCATCCATCTTTCATTTCTAATATAATTTATCCTTCTAGTCACTCATTTATTCTTTCATTCATTAATAGTTCTCACTCATCAATTGCTTAAGATCCTGCTGTCTCAATTCTTTCTCTCCTACAGTTCAGCCGCCACTCAGCAGTCCAAATGATTTTCCTAAAGGGCAGGTCTGATCATGTGATGTCTCTATTCAATAAATTAAAGTGGCTCCCTGTTCCCTCCATGATCAAATATAAATTTTTTTTAATGTTTTTATTTTCCCCCATTACAGGTAAAAAACTTTTTTACATGTTTTTGAAACTTTTAAGTTCCATATTTTCTCCCTTCCTCCCCATCCCTTTAAGAAGGCACATGTGAAGTTATACAAAACATTTCCATAAAAATTATGTTGGAAAAGAAAACATAGAACAGATCCAACCATTCTGGAGAGCAATTTGGAACTATGCTCAAAAAGTTATCAAACTGTACATACCATTTGACCCAGCAGTGTTTCTACTGGGCTTATATCCCAAAGAAATCATAAAGGAAGGAAAGGGACCCACATGTGCAAGAATGTTTGTGGCAGCTCTTTTTGTAGTGGCTAGAAACTGGAAACTGAATGGATGCCCATCAATTGGATAATGGCTGAATAAATTATAGTATATGAATTTTATGGAATATTATTGTTCTGTAAGAATCGACAAGCAGGATGATTTCAGAGAGGCCTGGAGAGACTTGCATGAACTGATGCTGAGTGAAATGAGCAAAACCAGGAGAACATTATACACAGCAACAAGACTATATGATGATCAATTCTGATGGACATGGTTCTCTTCAACATTGAGATGTTTCAAAACAGTTTCAGCTGCTCAGTGATGAACAAAGCCATATACACCCAGGGAGAAGCCTGTGGGTTCTGAGTCTGGACTACAACATAGCATTTTCATGCTCTCTATTGATGTTTGCTTGCATTATATTTTCCTTCTCAGGTTTTTTTTTTTCCCCTTTCCTGTACAGCAAGATAACTGTATGAATATGTATACACATATTCGATCTGTCAAATATTTTAACATAACTAACATGTATTAGACTTCCTGCCATTTAGGGGAGAAGGTGGGAGGGAAAAAAATTTTTTTTTTTATTTTTTACATTTAACAGTTTTATTTTTCTGCTAGTTTGACAAGTGAATTGGATCCATGGCTTTTTCTGTTGTTATCTGAATGTCCCTGTCTTTTGATCTGTCACTCTTCAACACTTCTTTTTTTTTTTTTTTTTTTTAGTTAAAGCTTTTTATTTGTATAACATATGTATGGGTAGTTCCCCAACATTGATCTTTACAAAGCTTTTCATTACAAATTTTACCCCCAGTCCCCTCCCCTCCCCTAGATGGCAGGAAGTCCACTACATGTTAATAATGTTGAAATGCTTGAGAAGTTATGCAAGAAAAATCCTATCTACAAGAAAAAAAAAAGAATCAGAGAAAGGCAACACAATGCAAACAAATGTCAATAGAGATCATGAAAATGTTATGTTGTGGTCCATATTTCATTTCTCTCTCTCTGGGTGTATATGGTTTTCTTCAGTGAACAATTGGAACTGGTTTGAGACAATTCTTTGTTGCAGAGAGCCATGTCCATCAGAATTGATCATCATGTAATACTGTTGTTGCTGTGTATGATGATCTCCTGGTTTTGCTCGTTTCACTCAGCATTAGTTCATGCAAGTCTCTCCAGGCCTCTCTGAAATCGTCCTGCTGGTCGTTTCTTACAGAGCAATGATATTCCATAACATTCATATACCATAATTTATTCAGCCACTCTCCAATTGATGGGCATCCCTTCAGTTTCCAGTTTCTAGCCACCACAAAAAGGGCTGCCACAAACATTCTTGCACATGTGGGGCCCTTTGGAGGGAAAAATTTGTAACAAAGCTTTGCAAGGGAAAAAAAAAAGAAAGAAAACATAGATCTCCCCATTGTACCCCCCCAAAAAAAACCCTCAAGAAAAATAAAATGAAAAAAAAAAAGATATGTCTCAATCTGCATTCAGATACAATGAGTTCATTCTCTGGGTATGGATAGAATTCTTCATCATAAATTCTTCAGAGCAATCTTAATCATTATATTCCTGAGACTAGCCAAAGTCATTCACAACTAATCATCTCACAATACACAATATTGCTATTACTTTGTATACAGTATAATTAATTTTGCTTGAGTTCATGGAAGACTTTCCAGATTTTTCTGAGAACATCCTGATCATCATTTTTATACAACAATAATATTCCATATAGGGGCAGCTAGTTGGTATAATAGATAGAGCACCAGCCCTGAAGTCAGGAGGTCCTGAGTTCAAATCTGGCCTCAGACACTTAACACTTCGTACCTGTGTGACCCTGGGCAAGTCATTTAACTCCAACTGCCTCAGTAATAATAATAATAATATTCCATATAATCACATACCACAATTTATTCAACCATTCCCCAATTGATGAACATCCCCTCAATTTCCAGTTCTTTGCCCTGAGAAAAAATCTTTTTGAGGATTCAAGCCTAGTACTGGTATTATTAAATCGAAGAATATGCATGATTTTATTCTCTTTGGACATAGTTTTCAAACATAAAATCTTCTATTTATCTTTTAAAGCTTTTCAAAATCTGGCCCTTTCCTACCTTTCCAGTCTTATACTTTATTGCCTTAACATGTTCTGCAATCCAGGGACACTGGCTTTACTGTTCCTCCCACATTCCATTTCTCCACTCTGGACATTTTCACTGACTGTCCCCCATGCCTACAATTCTCTTCCTCCAAATCTCTACTTCTTATTTTCCCTGGCTTCTTTCAAGTCTCAGCTAAAATTCTACCTTCTGTAAAAAGTCCTTGTCAGCAATACTTAATGTCAGTGATTTAATCTCTTCCCTCTGAGATTATCTCCAGTTTATTTTAAATTTATCTTGTTTGTCCATTGTTATTTACATGATATCTCCTTTCTCCAATTAGACTATGGGCTCCTTGAAAGCAAGGATATCTATTTATTTATATGCAGCCCCAGCACTTAGCAGAGTATCTGGACATAGTAAGTGCTTAATAAATACTTGTTAATTTGCTTTATTCATTCACTTATTTATTCTTTCCTTCATCTTATTCATCCATTTCTTTACAGTTTCATTCATTCATTAGCAAGTCAGAGTTTACTACTATTGGAACACTGTATTGGGTACATGGAAAGGAAAAAAAACACAAGTTTGAATCTTATCTCTTCCACTCCAAAGGACTCAAAATGAAAAAATGTTATTCCTCTCCAGAGAGAGAATCGATCCATGAACTCAACTGTGTCAACTGAAATATAATTTTCTCACCTTCTTTATTTCTCTTACTTTTTTTAGAACATTGTTAATATGGCAAATGTTTTATATGATTTCACACTTATAGCTAATAATATATTGTTTGCCTTCTCAGTAGGTGAGGGGTAGAAAGGAGGAAGAAAGATTTTGAAACTTAAAACTTTAAAAATGTCCAAAATAAATAATAAATTAAAAAGCTAAAAAAAATTATTTTTAATCTTGTCTCTTTCACTAGCTTTGTGACCTGAACCAAATCACTTCCCTCCCTGGACCTCAGTTTCTTCTTTAGTAAAATAGATCATGGTTGGACCAGTTGATATCCAGGATATCCAGCTCTATGAATCTATAAGGAAAGTAGAGTTCCTACTCCTGGGGAAATTTCAATCTCACTGGGGAAATGAAAGAGGAAACCATTGGAGAAAATGAGGCTAGATTAATGCCCATTAATACAGTACATGTTAAATATGTCAAATATGTGCATCTTGAGAAGGTGTGAAATAAAGAAAAGTGAGAGTTGGGGTAGGCAAATCCAGAAGGACTGCCTAAAGAAGGCTCCTTTAAAACCAGATTTTGTAAAAGGTGAGAAAAATGAACTGAGAAAGACCGAGGCCTTTGAATGGATGGAAGTGGGAGTGGTGGTACAGAAAGGGACTTTCCAGGTTGAAGGAATAATAAGTACAGGTTTAAAAAAAAAAAAATCAAGTTAGGCAAGAGAAAGCAAGCCACGAAGTATGCAACTGACTGCAGGACTTGGCAAGGAGTTGAGGTGAGAAGTTAAATATAACCAGAGGTTGAGACAGGTGGAGGCTGCAGGTAACCATTATTTTTTCCTGATTTTCTGTAATGGGGTGAGATGCTGGAAGGAGAAAGTAAACTGTAACTCAGCAGAAAGAGGGATCTCTTGGTTCAGTTGGAAAGAACAATGGATTGGTGTTTTTCTTTTTTCCCCTTTTTTTTCCCCCAAGGGGCAAAGATTTTATTATACTGTTAAGATCAGGCTAAAATTCCAAGAGGAGTTAACAAGGAAAAGGGTTTTAACAATTAACAAGGAGGAAGAAAATTTCCCTAGTGGAACTCACAATTAACCATCAAGAGAGGAGAGAAGAAAGGTAGGAGAGGTGGAAATGTTAACTAAAATATATAGAAGAGAGAGGAAGATGGTTCACTAGGGACATGAAGACAAGTTGGGCAGTGTTTTGTTCCAAATTTAATATATGTTTTTAAAAATCTGTATATAATAATTTCAAATACAACTCTCATTTTCTGTTTTTTTTTGACAAAGAAAACATTAGTGTTAATTGATGTTTAAGTTCATAATAAAAAAAAGGAATTAAAAAACAAGCAATACTAGATTAATTTTGTCTCCATTTTGCCTAGATTTTGTAAAGTATTTAATAAAGTACCTCAAATTCTTCTTGTGGAAAGGTAGAGAAAGGTGGGCTAATTAATACAAAATTTTGATGGATTTAGAAATGACTCAATGACCAGATTTAAAGAGTATGGTTTAATTTCAACTTGGAAGGAGGTCTTCAGTGGAGTGTCCAGCGAATCTTTTCCTGGTCCTGTGCTACTTTAAAAAAACATATATATCAAATCTGCATGTCATTTGCAGTTGGTTCTCACTGAGAAAAACAGCTAGCACACTGGATGACAGAGTCCAGGCTCTCAAAAGTCCTTGATAGGATAGAAAAACTAGGCTAAATCTAATAAGATGGAATTTAATAGAGGTATGTGTAATTACACTTTTGCTAAAAAAAGAAAAAAAATTGTTTCACAAGTTCAATATGGTGACAACAGTTGGTACAATAGACAACATACTACACAAGAAAAAGAGTATTATTATAATTATGACAATAATTATTATTAACATACTCCTTTCAGAAATAGCCCAGTGCAGTGGATTTGAAAAAGATGGCCTTGAACTATTATACAGTTATTAATAATAGATTTTGAGTTTACAAAGGGTTCCACAACTATTTTAAAATTTAATTTTAAATAATTTAATTTATTTTAAAATTCTCACTTTGAAAATTATTTATTTTTAATACACATTGCTTTATGAATCATATTGGGAAAGAAAAATCAGGGCAAAAGTAAAAAATCATGAGAAAAAAAACAGAAAAAAGAAATGAACCTAGTATGTTCTTGAATGTTCTCTTCACCTCCAATTACTGATTTCCAACAAGTCTCCACTAAAATCCCATCTTCTGCAGGAAATCTTTCACTACCCCTTTAATGCCTTTTTTCAGTTAATTCTTTCTTTCCCTCTGCCCTAACTAGTTTGTTTATACTATAGTATGTTGTTGTGATTATTGACTTCTTCCTCTAATTTGTAAACTTACAGGTAAGGACTGCAGTTTGGAGCCTTTCTTTGTATCTACAGCCCTTAGTACAGTTACTGGTAAATATTAGGCACTTAATAAATGTTTACTGAATGAATATTCTAGTTTCCCTCAAGACTTAGAGCAAGCTTCATTTCCTTCAACAGGCCTTTCCTAGTGCTACAAACTGACTTTGTCAGACAATAAACACCTAAGAAGGACTAAGCCTGATGCTAAGTGCTGGGGATACAAAGAAAGGCAAAAATCAGTTCCTATTCTCTCTCTCTTTTTTAAAAAATTTAATTAAATAAATTGATTAATTAATTTTTATTTGCAAAACATATGTATGGGTAAATCTTCAACATTAACCCTTACAAAGCTTTCTGTTACAAATTTTTACTCCCTACTCCCCTAGATGGCAGGAAGTCCACTACATGTTAATTATGTTAAAATACTTGACAAATCGAATATATGTTATATATATTTCCACACTTATCATTGTTGTGCAAGAAAAATCTTATCTACAAGAAAGAAAAATCAGAAAAAGGAAACCCAATGCAAGCAAACATCAATCGAGAGCATGAAAATGTTATGTTGTGGTCCACATTTCACATCCCTCTCTCTGGGTGTATATGGCTTTCTTTATCACTGAACAACTGGAACTGGTTTAAAATATTTCATTGTTGAAGAGAGCCATGTCCATCAGAATTGATCATCATATAGTATTGTTGTTGCCATGTATAATGATCTCCTGGTTCTGCTCATTTCACTCAGCATCAGTTCATGTAAGTCTCCAGGCCTCTCTGAAATTGTCCTGCAGTTCCTATTCTCAAAGCATTATCTGCTTAATGGGGAGAAAATGTGCAAACAACTTTATACAAACAAGATAAACAGAAAGTTAATAACAGACATAAATAGGAAATTTAATTAATTAGAATTAAATTAATTATTAGAAAGAATAGAGAGAAAGCAACATTAGAATAAAGAAGGATCAAAAAAGACTTGCTGTAGAAGGTGAGATTTTAGTTGGGACTTGAAGGAAGCCAGGGAAGCCAGGAGGTAGATGAGGTATAGTGTGAAAATGTCTGAAGTCTGGAGATGGAGAACCAGCAAGATCAGTGTCACTGGGATTGGAGGGTAGGGTTGGGAAAGGGGAGAAGTGGTGTGAAGAAAACTGAAAAGGGAGGAGGGGACCAGGTTGTAAAGGGCCAAAACAGTGGCTTTTTTATTTGTTTGTTCCAGTTTACATTGTGAATTTTGAATTTTTAAAAAGATCTACACTAACATATATTGGATTGCTTGCCATCTAGAGGAGGGGAGAGAGGGAAGGAGGGGAAATTCTGAAACACAAGGCTATGCAAGGGTCAATGTTGAAAAATTATCCATGCATATGTTTTGAAAATAAAAAGCTTTAAAAATAAAAAAATAATAAATTTTTTAAAAAAGATATACATACTCTTTTCTTCAATTGACTGTAAACCACCTAGAAGGTAGGGAATGTTTTATTTTCCTCTTGCTATCCACAGATTTGCACAACTCTAGGCACTTAGCAAAACTGTGACAAATGTATGTTGATTGGTTGATCAGTTCAAATATAATTAGAATTGCAACTTTCCAGGAATCTGGGAAAGAGTAGACTGAGTTTTGTATGGTATACTGAAAACAAAATTTAACAATAATTGTTTTAAAATTTTAATTATCATATTGCAGCCTCTCAAGATTATTTAGAGTCCCTTCCTCCTTGAAAATGAACAAGCCCTTATATCCCAAAGAGATCTTAAAGGAAGGAAAGGGCCCCACATGTGCAAGAATGTTTGTGGCAGCCCTTTTTGTAGTGGCTAGAAACTGGAAACTGAATGGATGTCCATCAATTGGAGAATGGCTGAATAAATTATGGTATGTGAATGTTATGGAATATTATTTTTCTGTAAGAAACAACCAGCAGGACGATTTCAGAGAGGCCTGGAGAGACTTACATGAACTGATGCTGAGTGAAATGAGCAGAACCAGGAGATCATTATACATGGCAACAACAAGACTATATGGACATGGCTCTCTTCAACAATGAAATGTTTCAAACCAGTTCCAATTATTCAGTAAAGAAGGCCATATACACCCAGAGAGAGGGACATGAGCTATGGACTACAACATATCATTTTCATGCTCTATATCGATGTTTGCTTGCAATGGGTTTCCTTTTTCAGATTTTTTTGTTCATGTAGATACAATTGTTCTTGCACAGCAAGATAAGTATGGAAACATATATATATATATATATATATATATATGACTTGTCAAATATTTTAATATAATTAACATGTAGTGGACTTCCTGCCATCTAGGGGAGGGGAGGGGAATAAGGGGGAAAATTTGTAACGGAAAGCTTTGTAATGGTCATTGTTGAAGAACTACCCATATATACATTATGCAAATAAAAAGCTTTAATTAAAAAAAAATGAACAAGCCCCTGGGCTTGAGGTGAAAATGTTCTCACCATCTCATGGACCTCGGATCTTTCCACTCTGGGCATTTATTCCAATCCCCCCAGCAGCCAAGCATTAAATCCTCCTTATGACAGGTGGTGGCAATCAGTCTGGGAGGAGGAACAAGCTCATGTGTTTCAGAAATTGATACCTTCTCCCTTTCCTCCTCCCCACATCATCCAGACCCGTCTAAAAATAACTTCTTGGGATGACATTCTTTCCAGTGTCTTAGCTTAGTACATTTTTTACCATCTCCCCTCAGAAAGCTTTTGTCTTGGCAAAGAGAACATTTAAATTCTGTTCTTTTTCTTTTTTTAAATTTTTTTTTATGGTGCTTCAGGGAGGAAGGCTTGAGATAACATCTATTAAGTATTGGCTTGATTTGAACATATGGCTGCCTCTTGGCCAGCACTGGATGAACAGCTTTCCAAATTAGTTCCATAGTCTACAACAGGATCAGAGGGACTGTGGTCCCAGATGAAGGCCAAAGGCAGAGCAGGGGGACATATGAAGCCTGGATTCTGAAAGCCAAAAGGAATGGGTTAAAGTAACCATTAGAAATTTATCTGGTAGCCAGGAAATCATTGTAACAGCGATATTGTGCAATGATTAACTGTGAATGACTTAGCTATTCTCAGCAATACATTGATATAGGACAATTCCAAAGGATTTATGAAAAACGCTATCCATCTCCAGAGAAAGAACTGAGGGAATCTGAATGCAAATTGGAGCATACTTTTTAATTTTCTTTATTTTTCTTTCTTTTTTTGGCCTGTGTTCTCTTTTGAAATATGGATAATATTGAAGTATGTTTTGTGTGACTGTATGCATATAGTTCATACCAAAGTGCTTGCCTTCTCAAAGAAGGGAGAGAAGAAGGAAAAAATTTGGAATTCAAAAGTGAGTTTTAAAAAAGTAATGTTAAAAATTGTTTTTACATATATCTGAGAAAAATAAAATTGTCATTTGTTAAAATAAAAAAAATTAATTTAGGAAAAATAAATTTTCTCTGGTTAAAAATGACCATAGATTTAAAGTTGGGAGGGCCCTTGCATGCCCTAGAATTCTAGGAATAGCCCTAAAAGACAAATCATAAGTCATCTAGATCATGCTCTACCCTGCCCACCAACCCCAGACTTTCCCTCAACCCTTGTCATACAGATGAGGAAATTGAGACTAAAAGTGATCAGAATTTGTCAAATGTCACACACAGTAAATCTCAGAAGTGGGATTTGAACTATCTGATTGTCAAACAAGCATTCTTTTTTAATTTTGTTTTATTGTAATGACTTTATTTTTAATACACATTACTTCATGAATCAGGTTGGGAGAGAAAAATCAGAGCAAAAGGAAAAACCATGGGAGAGATTAAAAAAAAAAAAAACAGAAAAAAGAAGTGAACATAAAATGTGCTGATTTATATTCAGTCTCCTTAGTTCTTTTTCTGGATGCAGATGGCATTTTCTGTCCAAAGTCTACTAGGATTGCTTTGGATCACTGAACCACTAAGAAGAATCAAGCATATTCTTGCTGTTATTGTATACAATGTATTCCTGGTTCTGCTTGTTTTGCACAGCATCAGATCATGTAAATCTTTCCAGGTCTTTCTAGAATCAACTTGTTCATCACTTTTTATAGAACAATAATATTACATTTCCTTCATGTACCACAACTTGTTCAACTATTCCCCAATGATGGGCATCCACTCCTTTGCCAATTCTTTGCTACCACAAACAAGCATTCTTTCCACTGCACCATGCTACTTTGGTTATTTAATTTGCTTCCACCAATTTTTTTTTTTCAACAGATGAAGAAGTAAAATCACCCAGGACTTAAGGGCAGAGCTGAGATTCAGATTCAGATCTCCTAATTTCCAATCTCGTTTTCTTCCCACTAGATTATGCTGCCTCTGAAAAAAAGTTCTGCTCCACATTATAGACTACGGGGCTCCATTTCTGTGCTCTGGAAGGGGCTGCCATCATCCATTCTTGGAATGTTCCTCCTTCTTAGTTCAAACCCTGCCTTCAACACTAATTGAACTGAACAAATCCACTTATCTTTCTCTGTCTCAATGTCCTCATCTGTAAAATGGAAATGATAATAGCATCTACCTCACAAAATCATTGTGGGATCAAATGAAATAATAAATGGAAAGGGATTTACTAACTTTAAAATAGTATATAAATGCTAGTTTATTTCTATTAGGACATTATGATGTTATGTCTGTCAATCAACAAACATTTATTATATACCTACTTTATGCCAGATATTGCACTAAGAAAGGCAATAGTCTCAAGGAGCCCAGTCCAACTGATAAAGACAACATGCAGACAAGTATGTGCAAATAAACTACAAAGAGGACAAATTGGAGATAATCACTGGGAGAAGGAGCTAGTATTAAGGGAAGAAGGGAAAGAGTCAGGACAGACTTCTTGTAGAAGGTGGATTTTATCTGGGATTTGTAGAAAACCAGGGAAACTGGGAGACAGAGATGAGGAGGGAAAGTATTTTAGGTGTAAGGGACAGCCAGTCAGAGAAAATGCTTGGAGTTGGGAGATGGAGTGTTGTAGAAAAGGAAGCCAGTGCTCCTGGGCCCAAGAATATGTGGGGGTAAAGCGTAAGAAAAGTAGAAGGAAGAGCAGGTCATAAAGGGATCTGAATGCCAAGCAGAGGATTTTATATTAGAACAAAGTCAATAAGGAGCCACTGGAATTTACTGAATAGGAGTAGGGTGATTTGATTAGGTTTGTACTTTGGGAAAATTATTTTAGTGGTTGAATGGAAGAAAGCTTCTTGGACTGTGATTTGCTACCCCATATGGGGTCACATAACTGAATGGAATTGCAAAATTATGGTTTATTATCAGTAAATGTTTGATTTGTATACCTATTTTATATGCTTATATACCCAGAGTCACATAAAAATTTCTCTAGTGAAATAGGGTTGCAAGTGGAAAAAGTTTAAGAAGTATTAGAATGGAGGCTGGATTGGAGTGGGGAGAGACTTGAGGTAGGCAGACCTATCAGCAGCTAATGCAATAATCCAAACATGAGATGATGAGGGCCTGCCCCAAGGTGATAGTGGGGTCCAAGAAGAGAAAGGGTGCTGTGAGCAAAGGACCTTATGAACCAGAGAGCACTATATAAATGTCATTTATCATCACTTACATTCCTATAGTGCTTCCCAGAATTTCATGCTACTCAAAGCAGTAAGTCACTGGTCTATTTTGTAACTGCCCAGGAATCATTCTCAGCAATATCCCATCCAAGGCATCATCCAGTATTGACTTGAAGACCTCTAGGGAAAGGAAACCCATTCCCTTCCTTGGCTGCCCCTTCCATTCTGAGGCAGATAAGTTGTGAAGTTATAAATGTTTTTTTGGCTATTGTTCCCATCATCTCATTTAATAATCATATTAGGTAATACTGGAATTATTACCCCCATTTCAAGAGGCTTAGAAACATCAAAGCATCATGGAGCATTGGGTTTGCAGTCCAGAAATCATAGGCCTAAGTTTTTTGCAGACTTTTTATGCAATTCTAGAAAGTCATTTAACTTTCATATGCTCAGACAATGGATTTATCTACAAAATCAGAGACAAAATGCCATCTGTGCTAGTGAAGGGACTTCCCACACCCCAAACTCCCTAAGTCCATTCATTTCTTAAGCTTATAGGATTTAGAGTTTAGATCAAATGCAGAGTGGGGAGTTCCAGAGAATATCTAGGCTAAATCCCCTAATTTCATAGATGAGAAAACTGAGGTTCAGAGAAGCAATATGACTTGAATTGTAAGTGACAAGGGCAATAAGGAACAGAATTAAGATGGAGATCCATTGTTCTGAATCCCAGGCCAGGGGTTCTTCACACCACTTGTCCTGACCACAGAAGTGGGCAGTTTGGCAGGAGAGTGAGTGGACAGGCTGATCAGGAAAGCATGTGAGAAGGCAGATAGGCATCTTTCAGTTGAGCAACCTCTGGTCCTTCACAGATTAAACTCTCCAGAAATAAAGACAATTTCAATGCCTCAAAAACCATCCTCTACCTGCAACCTCTTGGGCTTCTTACTAACCTGGTATAATAATTATCCCATGAAGCTCCAAGCAAAGACTAGCAAAGTCTAATTTGGGGCTTTGAATCTAGGGTCCATGAACTTGTAGTTTTCTTTTTAATATTTTGATAACCTTCTTTTAAAATAATTAATTTCCCTCATAATCCTATGCATTTTATTTTAATCCCTTAAAAACATCAATCCAATAATGGTTCTACAGTCTTCATTGGTGGTCAAGAATACTAAAAAGGTAAAAACACATACATACACATATACACACTCTCACACTCCCCCTGCATTAATAGAAAGAATCCCTGTCTGCATTCTACTTCCAAGATCTATTCCCAAGATACCTATGAACATAACTAAGGCACTTTCCCTTTTCTCAGTTTTGAGTTTCCTCATCTTTAAAATGGGCATGTTCATATAATACGTATTTCACAGAATTGTATAAAGAAAGAGCACTTTGCAAACCTTAAGTGGACAAAACCCTGAGTTCAAATCTAGTCTTAGACACATAGCCCTAGATACATGATTGTATGGCCCTGGGGAAATCATTTACTTCTGCTGCCTCAGTTCAGTTTCCTCATCTGTAAAATGAAAATTATAACAGCATTTATCTCCCAGGCTTATTGTGAAGCTTAAATGGGATAATACTTGTAAAAGGCTTTGCAAACCTTAAGGGGCTATGTACATGCACACTATGATTATTTTTTTATTATTAATACTTTTTATTTGCAAAACATACGTATGGGTAATTCCTAAACATTAACTCTTACAAAGCTTTCCGTTACAAATTTTTTCCCCCTACTCCCCACCCCTCCCCTAGATAGCAGGATATCCACTACATGATAATTATGTTAGAATACTTAAATCAAATATATGTATAGTTATTGCCACACATCATTTTTTTGTTCAGGAGAAATCGTATCTATAAGAGAGAATAATCCGATAAAGGAAATACAATGCAAGCAAACATCAATAGAGAACATGAAAATGTTATGTTGTGGTCCACATTTCACATCCCTCTCTCTGGGTGTATATGGCCTTCTTCACTGAACAATTGTAATTGGTTTGAAGCATTTCATTGTTGAAGAGAGTCATGTCCATTAGAACTGATCCTCATATAGTACTGTTGTTGCCGGCACACTATGATTATTATTAATAACAATGTGAAGTAATGAAAGGGCATACAAAAATACTGAAGCACTATGTATTTACTGAGTAGCTAGTGATTTCCCCCAGACATTCTTCTGGAAACCTTTTTGCTTCCTGTCCTACTCCTTGTATGTCTTGACTGTCCCTAAGAATCACAAACATTCACAAAAAAACACATTCTCAGTTACATGATAGGCAGCTCTTAAAACCTAAAATTTCCATCTTGGGTCAAGCCCAGGGGTTACCTCTGATAACCCCTGGCACCAAAGGACAAATTAGAATCGAAAAACATAGAGATATCAGACCTTGAAACTCACAGTATCAAAATTAAAAGGTACCTTGGCTATCTGAGCGAGGAGGACCCTCAAAATATAGAACAAAAAATGTTTATTATGTTTTTGAAGAAATTATAACTTAAATAATGGATTTGAATAGTTAATTTAGGTGCTCTCTAGTTGCATTACAATTTTAGTTGGTGGCTTCAGAAATTATAAGAATATCTTGTATATAAATATTAAGAATTCTTCTTCATTTGTGATTTATGAACTTTTTTGGGGGAAAACCTTCTTGCACTTAGGCAAGGTATTGAGCCCAGCTCAGTCTCTAGCTTAAGCTGGAGCTATAATAGACCTAGAAAAATTTAGTCACTCCCATCTCTATAATAATCTATTATTCCAAAGTGTTTTTACCTCTATAGAGGGAGAACAAGAATTATCAGGTTCATTACAGAGATGAAAAAACTGAGGTTTAGAGTGGCCTAATGATTTGCTAAAAGATCACATAATAAGTGAGAAAGATCACATAATAGATTTTCTTGACTCCAAATCAGAATTATCAAGTAATTAGAATTCCAAAAAAAGTAAGCAAACAAAAAATTCTGAGCAACTCTGTAAAATGTTGCAAGAAACTTTGTCATTTCCAAGCACTGATATTGATAATTTAAAAACAAACCTATAACACACTGGGGATTACATAAAATACATGCCAGCAATGAACTAATTTGTTCTTCCTAACAACTAACCCAAAAGATACTACTATCTCCAACTTATAGAGGAGGAAACTGAGGCACAGCTAATAAAAGATTCAAGCCTGGGGTTCCCCTAATTCTAACCAGCTAAGCTCCCTCATAATACTTATGATAGCATGTATCTAAAATAGTTCCCAGAGCCTGCAGAATTGGATACTAACTGGCTAGTTTCTCTCTACTTTGGTGGTTTCCTATGTAGGTTTTTTCAAAGCTCTCAGGTGGTGACTTGAATGTATGCAGACTTGGGATCATTTGTCCCCAAGAAGAGGAGAAAACACTATAAAAATCAGGTCTAAATGTAAGGCAGGCCAACCTCATGGTTCCCTCATTCCAATAAGATGAAGCATTCTTTCCAAAGCTTCTACTCAAAGTCTTTCCAGAAGGTGGATGGCCAAATCTCTCATTTTAAGAATAGGATTTTTTTTTTAATAGAAATTCACAAATTGTCAGAACTGGAAGGGACTTTAGAACATAGAATGCCAAAAACAAAAGACAGACTTTGGATCACTGAATGTAAGGGCTGGACAGAACATATGATATAGAAACTGGGAGGAATTCAGAACTCAAAGGAGCACTGAAACATATAATTTAGACTATCAAAATGAGAAGTACCTCAAAGATCACCTAGTCTAAAACTTAACAGTTTCTAAAGAAGGTTTCCTTTTTCTTCATGTTCCCTTTTGCTCAGAGAAGGGTGAGATGGTGCTACAGCAAATTTGTAGGCAGGCAACCAAGCTACCAGAGTTTTGAACAGGAAACAAATGCTCCAATCTTAGTACAAAGCTATTCCTATTTTGCTTTGCAAAATAAATGTTCCCTAGTAACAGCTTTTAAAGCATCAGCTCCTTTTCCCTCTCCTTCCCCCCCATCGCTTTCAGGTTTCAAAAGCACTTTTCCAGCTCACGTTGTAGAAGAACAGGGGTGGAAAATACAAGGATGGAATCCAGGTGATCCCTGCCCAGTAAAACAGCCTTGGGGTCTCCATTGGAGTTTTGTTCCCCTGTTTGTAAAAGAAAAGTCCATCCCTGGACAGGAATTGTGTACTTGCAAGGTGCTCTGTTCTCTGAGTAGATGGGGGAGGTGGCATTCTGGTTCGATCCCTGTTATAAAGAAGTTGAATGTGGCGGCAAGAAAGCATAGGTTCGAATCCCAGCTGTTAACGTACTACCCGTACTTCCCTTCCATGGGCCTCAGTTTCCTTCTCTGTAAACTGAGAACTAGCTTAGATGATCTGAGGGGCCTTTAAATTAAAAAATCCTAATTCCGTTATTTCATCTAATCTTCCCAGATCGCAGGAAATAGGTTAAGCATAATTGTGGCCCCATTTGACAGAAGCAGTTCAAATGGTTTTAAGTGATTTCCCCAGGGCCATGTAGCTAAGTAGTTTCAGAGCCAGAACTAGAACTCAGGTCTTCTAGCTCTTGGTCCGGAACTCTTTAATGGGTCTGTAGCTAAAGGGAAGAGCATATCTGCAGAAATCTGGCCACCTGCAGGGAAGATGGGACCCTTCCGCTAAGCGTGGAACAAGCTAGACCGGGCAAGATCGATAAGGTGGCCCAGATTCAGTGGGTCACAGCAGAGGGTCTCCCGGAAACCGAGCCCCGGAAAGGGGGGGGTGCGGTGTCAGTTTTCCGGCAGCCCTTTTCTCCTTGTGCGGCCTTATATAGACATAACAGCTGCGGTTTCATCAAAGCCCTAGCCAAGGGCACCCGAGGAGTAGAGTGGAGGTAGAGGGCAACTAGGGAGGTGGGAGGGGGCGGCGTAGAGGTCTGAAGAATGGGGGGCAGGTGAGCGTCAAACGCGGCCCCGCAGGGTTCCCCCTCCCCGGACTCAAGTGCCCCTATCCCCCAGCCCCCTCCCGATTGGGACTGACCTGGCTCGTACTTGAGATACAGGATGGAAACGATGAAGTAGCTAAGGTCAAAGACCGGGAAGAGGGGCACCCGGGAGAAGCTGAGCGCCAGCTCGCCCAGGCTCAGGGCCGACAGCAGCTCCATGTCTCCGGGTAGTGGCCCCTGAGAGCCCCGGTGCCCAGGCTGTCCGCCGAATGGGGCAAAGGCGGATTGTACTCGAGCCTAGCAGTGCCCCCGCCTCCTCCTCCTTCTCCTCCCCCTCTTCCGTCTCCTCCCCTGCGGGCCGACAGGTGCAGAAGAGCCTCAGAGATCCCAGCTCCTCCCTCTGGGCTGGGCAACCGCCGCAACTCCAAGTCGGGTCGGGAGCTGCCCCTGGCAGTGGTGCTACTGACAGCGGAGCTCTGTCCGATGTCCCCAACCTATCTTCCAGCTCCTAAGAACTCCGATTCACACGTGGGAAGCGCTCCAGCCAGCCTCCCAGCGGCTATCTTCTTCCTTTAGCCACTGCCCGCCCCATACAGTCACTCAGCTGCCAGGCTTGCAAGGATTTCTCAGGTCAAAGAATCCCGAAGTCCCCCACCCCCTAATCCCGGCTAGATGGGAAGGACCTCAGGGACCATGTGGACCAATTTAAAGTTGCCCAAGGATCCCTCTCTGACACAGGCAAGTGGCCTCGTCTATGAAGACCTCCACGGGAGAGAGAGTATGGGAGGGAAACTCGTTAATCGGTGGAGGAGGCTCATTCCAACTTTGGGAAAGGTTGGAAGGTTTTCTCTATGGCTAGCTCAAGATCTCTCAACAATTTCTCCCCAATTCTCAATTGTCAATCAAAATAAGTCTAATTCTTCTCCCCCAGGACAACCATTCAGATACTTGAAGACAACTAACCTACATGACTCAAGAGGGAGTCATTTAACTTGCCTAGATCTCAGTTTACTCATCTGTAAAATGAGAGCGTTGGACTAAATGATTTTCTAAGGTCCCTTCCAGTTCAGTGTCAATCACTCTGAAGCCTATTTCTCCTCTCAGATCTACAAGAAAAGGACAAGCTGTTCAAAATAAACCCACATAAATCATCAGCATTTTTATATATTACCAACAAAGTTCAGCAGCAAGAGATACAAAAAGAAATTCCATTCAAAAAAACGGATGATAGTATAAAATATTTGGGAATCTATCTGCCAAGGAAAAGTCAGAAACTATGCGAACTAAACTACAAAACACTTTCCACACAAATAAAGTCAGACCTAGTCAATTGGGAAAACATTAAAAAAATTTTTAAAAAAATTTAAAAAAAAAAAAAAAACATTAAGTGCTCATGGGCAGGCCGAGCGAATATAATAAAAATGACAATACTATCCAAACTAATCTACTTATTTAGTGCCATACCAATCAAACTCCCAAGAAATTATTTTACAGATCTAGAAAAAATAGTAGCAACGTTCATTTGGAAGAACAAAAGGTCAAGAATTTCAAGGGAATTACTGAAAAAAAAGGCAGATGAAGGTGGCCTTGCTGTACCAGATCTAAAACTATATTATAAAGCAGCAGCCATCAAAACCTTTTGGTACTGGCTGAGAAATAGAGCAGTCGATCAGTGGTATAGGATAGGATATCAGGACAAACTAGGGAATAACTTTAGCAATTTAGTGTTTGATAAACCTAAAGACCCCAGCTTTTGGGATAAGTACTCACTATTCAGCAAAAACTGCTGGGAAAATTGGAAACTAGTATGGAAGAAATTAGGGCTTGACCCATACCTAACACCACATACCAAGATAAGATCTAAATGGGTTCATGATCTAGATATAAAGAGTGATATTAAATGGGATGACGTTTCACAGGGATAATTGTAAAGTCTTACCCTAGGGCTTAAAAAATCAACTTCCCAGGCACAAGGCAGCAGGGAAGACATGCTAACAAAGAGTAGATATCTGATCCTTCCAGAACACATCTGTAGTATTTAGATGTCACATTTTAGGAGGGACATTGATAAAGTGGATTATCTCAGAAGCAAACAAGCAAAGTTTTGGTAGACTTTTAAAGAAAAGACATTATATTTCTGCATAACCAATTGTCAGGAAGTTTTTCTTTATCACAAGCCTAAATTTGCCTCTTTGGGACTTTCACTCACTTATTCTAGTCCTTTATTCTGGAACCAAGCAAAAAAAATATAATTTCCCTTCCACATAAAGGACCTCCAAAAAACTTGAAGATAACTCTTAAATCCTTGCTAAGGCTTCTCTTCTCCAGGTTAAACATTTCCAGTTCCTTCACTTGAGCCACATGTGGCTTGAACTCTATGCCTTTCAAAACTTTGATTACTTGCTCCTGAAATAATCTCCCCTACCTTGTATTTGGGAAAAGTATACACCAGTCCAGTTCAATTAGAGATCTTCACATAGAGGCTAAATGACCATTTGTTGGATAGGTTGCAAGGGGTTTTTTTTGGGTTTTTTTTTCTGGTATAGTTTAGATTTAATGGCCACTGAGGTGCCTCTTAATTTTGTAATTCTAACCCTAACTCCATAGAATCTGTTAAAGATAATATGAATGAGAATGCATGAAAAGCATTTATTAAGCCTTAATATGGACAAAGTACTGTGTTAAGTGTTGTGGATACAAATTAAAACATGAGAATACCTCTAGTCTCACAAACATTACATTCAAATTGCGAAGCCTATACATACAGGCATTAGTGTGCTAGTAAATATTTAACCAGCTCTCTGCAAAAAAAATATATATATATATATACATATATATAGACACATTTTTAAGTTGTATCTTTTTAATTATTATTATTAACATTTCCCCTCATTACTTTGTTAAATCTAAACAATCATAAAAACAGTAAATCAAGCCCTGATTTGTAGCACTTGCTGATTTTCTAGGTTTAATGCTCATTCAGAAATTTTAAAAATTAGCTTCAGCTAGTTTGAGCCGATTCCATTTCATCTCTGCTTAGGCAGTGGTAACTAGGGAAGAGTTTTGAAAGAAAGAGCAATTGTGGGGTATGAACTGGTATGGAGAACTCTCAGATAAGTAAATTCCCCTCTATCATCTCTCCACTTAGGCCAGAACTTTCTCGGCAATTTATAGTATTAGAGAAATGCTTAGAACTGTACAACCAAGTGACTGTCTTAGGGTCACATAGCCAGGATATTTCAGAGACAGAACTTGAATCCAGATCTTCCTGGCCTTGAAGCCAGTTTTCTATTGACTGTGGCTTAATAGATGACATTATATAATGCTATATGCTTTGCAAAGTGCTTAATATACCTTATTTTGTTTTATCTTCATTACTATCATCCCCATTTTACAGATGCAGAAACTTAGGCTGAGAGGTTGTGACTATTCAAGGATTACACTGCAAATGTTGGAGAGGGATTTAAGTCACAGTCTTGATTTCAAGTCCAAAGTTCAAGACATCTCCTACTCTCAAAGAAGGTAGGGTGAATATATGAATATTGCTGGGAGCAATAAAGCCCAAAGTGAGCTGAGGTTGTATTTGTTTTTAAAGCTATATTGAAAATGATGCAGCAGGATGATATAGTGATATGATATAGAAAGCTGATTTTAAAACCAAGAAGAAATGGGTTCAAGTTAAGCCTCTAATACAAAATTACACTATTCTGAGCAAGTGATTTAATCTATAAAATGGTGCTGACCTGAATGGAGAGGACTTTTCTCATTTGATAATTCCCTATCCTAATGAAACCATATGTACAACCCCTTGTTCTATATTGGGAATAGAGGAATAACAAAGAAGGAATTGGACTGAAGCTTGGGACAGAAGGAGTGACAGGACAGAGAGATGGCAGACCTATTCAACTTTTGACTTTTGGTTTCTTTGCCATGAAGAATGATTATTTGGATTGGATATGAGGACAAAAATGGCTGATAGAGTTGATAATCTGGATAAGAAGAAATATGCTAAGTAAAAGAGGATGTAGTAGCTCTTGATGATTTCAAGAGATTCATCTAAGTTACATGCCAGAGTTCTGAAAGTAGCTAACTGTGGTTGTTAAACCACTGTCAAATATTTGAAAGATCAAATGGAGATGAGGACAGATGCTGGACTGGAAAAGGGTAAATATTGTCCCTGTAATAAAGCTCTTGTCAACTATAAATCTGTTCTTTTCAGAATTCTTTGACCCTAACTAAGGACTCCTCATCTTCTACTGAGAAAACAGAAATTATAGAAATGTTTCATTATGGGCTCCCTCTCATCACCCCTTGATATCATTGCTCATTCCTTCTTGAGTAAGTGGTTCTTGCCAAGGTCAACTCTTTTCCATTTTCTCCTGTGTTGTCAGCAGATTGCACCCACAATCACACTTTACCTTTCTCTGTCTCTCTCTGATCTTCAATCTCTCCCTAATTACTAGTTTCTTCTGTGATGCCTACAACACACCCATGTCTCTCCTACATAATACTTAAAATATCTTTATTAAATGTTACAATTCTTTTTAGTTATATTATCCTATAACTCTTCCTTTTTTGACAAATTCTCAGAATTTATTTTCTTTGCTTCTCTTCCCTTTCCTCTTATTCATATCTTAGCCCTTAATAACATGGCTTCTATCCTAACTTTTCAACTGACACTGCTCTCTCCATTTGCTGATGACCTCTTTTCATTTCTAAATATGATGGCCTTTTCTCACCTTCCAGATACTGTTCTTTCTCTGGGATCTAGTGATTTTGTTTTGGTTTTCCTGCTACTTATTTGATTTCTTCTTCCTTTTCTTTTTTGTCAATTAATCATTCATATTAAACAACCTATGAATATATTTAAGATTCCATACTGGGTCTTTTTTTTTCTTTACAGTTTCCCACTTAGTAATCTTGTCTGTTCCCACACCTTTGATTATTATTTGTTTGTAGATGATTTGAACATCCCAGATTTAGTCTCTCTCCTGAACTCCATATCTACATTTAACATTTTGAACTAAATGTCCTGTAGATCATCTCAAAACTCAACATGTCCAAAATAAAATTTACTCTTTTCTCCCAAGTTCATCCTTCTTCCAATTTCCTTATTACTTTAAGGGCACCACTATCCTTCCCATCATCCACATTTGCTACTTTACTGTCATGTTGAGTGTGACAATCAGAGTGAAGATCTCTCAGGACTAAAGACTAAATTAAACAAAGCCTGAGGGCCCAAGTTTCTGGGGAATCATGTGGTCAAGGGGGGAAAGTAGAAAGTAGTCTGATTTATAAGCTATCAACATTCCAGTTTCTAAATAAGGAAAGTAAAGCATATATAAATAATGTGTGTAAAGGAAAAGGGGAGTGGGCTTGGGACTTTCTTTGTTCTGGATTGTATAAAAGTCACAAGGAGAGCTCTGGCTCTCCCAACTCTGGACTACTTATTTGATCCATTGTAGGACTGCCCGGTACTCATGAGTTCCTGAATAAAGCCTTTGTCCTATACCTTGAGATGCCTCTGAAGTATTGATAATTCAGTTGAGGGCCTGAATATCCCACACAATGTTACTCACCCACATCACTCCCAATTGCTAAATCTTGTTCCTATTGCTACAACATCGCTGGTGTCCATTCATTTCTCTCTTTCCTACATAGTCATTACCCAATTTCAGACTTTCCATCACTTCTCACCTAGCCTACTGCAATAATCTCCTCATTGGACTCCCTCTCTCAACTCTCTCTACTCCAACCCATCCTCCACTCAGCTGCCAAAGTGATTTTGTGAAAGCCCTGGTTTAACCTCTCCTCAAAAAGTTCCTTCCCTATTAAATAAGAATGTTATTTGACATTTAAAACTCCCTGGCACATAATAAGCGTTCAATGCTTGATTGATTGAAGTCCTTCACCACCTGACTTCAGCTAGTACATGCTATTCGCCCTGGGTAGTCAAACCAGTCTTCTTACTGTCCCTCAAACATGGCACTCCATTTCTCACCTCCTTTCCCCTCCCCCGCCTGCCCGACGCGTTCTCTCCCCCTCACTTCCACTTGATAGAACTCCTCGTCTCCTTCAAGATTCAACTGAGGCTTTTCCTCATCTCCAGCTGCCAATGCCTTCCCAAATCACTTAGTATTAGCTTTGTATAGACCAAGCCTAGCACAGGGCCCAGTGTATCCATAGTTAATAAATGCTTGCTGATTGATTGACATCCAGTTCTCCTCTCCCTTCCCCCCTTCAATTCCTTATCATTCATAAGAGTTTCTGACAACTTATGTCACCTAGAGTCCCTTGTAAATCATAGAGCTCTGGCTGTTGGACCAAGGGCTGACCCTGTGTCAAGTCAACACCGGCGACACACATCACACAGTCTCCTCCCTTTACCTTTGCCCCGCCCCCTCCCGCTGCCGGGGCAGTGACGTAGTCTAGCTCCGCCCCCAACTGACAGAAGGTGGAGCCTATGGGTGCGGAGGGTCCCTCTCTGGATGCCCTCCAATAAACTGGACTACCCGGACGCTGTACAAGAGCGTGGGCCGGCCCAGCTGTAGTCGCTTGTTTTGATTGGTTAGTCCCGGCCCCGGACTCGCGGATTGTTCCTGTTCCGGTTCCGATTCTGGTTCCGGTGGCTGCTCGGCAGTCACCATGATCGGGGACATCTTGCTGTTCGGGTAAGGGGCCTCAGAGTGTGGCTAAGGACTAGCTGTGACTCTGAGACGGCCGGGGGGAGGGCATTTGGGGGGCCACACCTTCCCTGACCTCGCTTTGACCCCTTTCAGGACGCTGTTGATGAATGCGGGAGCCGTGCTCAACTTCAAGCTGTGAGTGACGCGGCGACTTCCCCCTGCCCCGGGCCTGGTCCCCTGACCCGCCCCGAGACCCACCTCCCGGATTTGCCCCGCCCCCAAGATCCGCCTTCCAGGCCCTGACTCGCCCCTAGGCCCGCCTCCCCGCTCTGACCCGCTCCCAAACACGCCCTTCTTTCTGCTCTTGTCCCCGAGACCGCCTCTCCTCCGCCCCTCCGCCTTCTGGCGGCACCCATCCTGCCTCTTGGGGAAAAAGAGTCCTAGGCAGGCACAGTCACCTGCTATAGGGACCCTGGGCGTGTCTTCCGGAGTCCCTACCCTCTAGCAGGGCCCTCTCCCACTTTGAAGTACCTGTCCCTAATCCTCTTCTCCTTCTTAGTCACCCAGCCACGAGCAGACTCCCTCCTTAGACTCTGGCCAAGAACCTTTAGCCCATTTAGAGCCTCCTAACCACAGGCACCCCTCTACCTACCTAGAACTCCCCCAGAGCCTTCTCACCTCCAGAAACTACTCACACACTTAGAACCCGCTGCTTTTGTGAAGCCCCTTTGCTCATTCACATAGAACCCTGTCAGCCCCACAGAGCCATCATTCATGTGGGGAACCCCCATACGTATAGACACCCCTATCACCCCAATAGGTCATCATTAATGTGTAGAGCCATCATTCATGTGTGGAGCCCCCATATGTATAGACATTCTTGTCCACACCCACATAGAATCCTCTGCTGACTTTGGAATCAGATCTTAGTTCAAATTCCACTTCTGATGCTTACTTATATGACTTTTCATTTCTTCATATGTAAAATGAAGGGGTTGTACAAGATAGCTTCAGAGTTTCTTTCCAGCTTTTTTTTTAATCTTGCATTTATGATTTTTATTTATTTGACATTTAATGATTTTATGATATGATAATTTAAGATATTTATGATTTTCTATATAGAGTTCCCTCACTTATGGATGAATTCATCCACATAGAGCTTTCTCATCTATTAACCACATAGGGCTCCCTATCAGGTTTCAAGACCCCACCCCAGTTACCCTTATGAAATCCTTGGAGGGCTCCCATGGCATCTAAAGAACCCTCTTTATCTTTGCATGTGTTTTAGCTCTCTCTATTGTACCAAAATGTCATACTGTTCCCTACCTTACAGGAAAAAAAAAGACACCCAGGGTTTTGGGGAGGAATCAAAGGAGCCAAGTACAGGTAAGTCCCAGGTAGCTCCAACAGCCTATCATGTTGAATGATGCAAACAGATATAGATACCTGACCCCTTTCTTCTTATCAACAGAATGGTGATAAATGTGCCTCAATGTTTCAACAAACTACTTCCCCTTTGTGGGCCTCAGTTTCCTCATTGATAAAATGAGTGGGTTGTGTTTTGATGATCTCTGTGGTTCCTTTCCAGCTCAGAAGTTTTTCTTTTTCTATCATAGCCACTTGCAAGTTTGTTGACACCTTTTGCTCAAGATGAGTCATAGAATGTTAATGTTGGGTTTTCTGATCCAGCCTCCCAACCTGTATGGGAATTCCCTTCAGAGCATCTGTGTCACCTTTAGTGACAGAGTTCATTTATCTTATAAGGCAGCCACCTGTTCTCTATTAGACACCTCTGCTCACTGGTTAACCTAAAACTAAAATCATGACTACATCCTCAGAGTCTTACATATGGGGTGCTCAAAAATTCATTAATTTATGTTAAGAGAATAAGCAAAATTGAAATTTAGCAAACATTTATCAAGCAACTATCCATACATATCGCAGGCACTGTTTAATACTAACAGACCCAGCTTTTAGGGACATAACACTATTCTAATAGTAGGAGATGAGGAGATTTGAGGGGATGAAGGGCCAGAGAAGAACTGGACTGGAATAAATGTGAGTTCCAGGGACCTCCCTATGACCTTCAGACCAAACATAAAACCCTCTGCACACTATTAATTAGGCTATGAAGTAGACTGTAATCCTGGCAAAAGAAAGGAAAATTTCAGAGAATAAGTGGTATTTAAGCTGAGGCCCAAAGCAAAAAGAGCATTTTGTTGAGAAGAGGTGTGGGAAAAGTGAATCCCAACGATAGAGGAATGGTCACTACAGATGAATGGAAGTTAGAGAAGGAAGGTTGACTTTGAAGAAAAGCTCATAATCTGGTTTGATCAAACCTTAGAATGAATAAAAGAATCAAAGTAAAAAAGGGCTACAAAAATAGGTTGGAACTATATTGTGAAAGACCTTCCAGGTCAGGCTAAGGGATTTGTAATTGATACCATAGAGGGTGCAGAATTGTAGAAGACAATGGCAACAATATGAAGGCTAGATTAGATAGAACAGAGACTGGAGGCAGGAAGATGAGTGAGAAGCTATGAGAATGGTTCAAGCAAAAGGTAAGGAGGGCCTCCGGGATATGAAAGGGAAAGGGAAAAGAAGAGTTGGAATCATTCCCACTAAACAGCTATCTGTGTTAGGGTCAGGTACAGGATGGGTAATAGGGCTGAGTGGCAGGGAAGAGCCCATGCTACGCCTGAGGTTCCCAGCCTGGCATCTGCTTGGGAGAATGAAGAGAGAGAGATCCTGGGGAAGCATCTGTACTCCAGTTTAAGGGAAGATGATGAGCCAGAAATTAAGGCATTGTAGCTAAGGAGTAAAGGGTGAAACTGTAAAGAACTTCATTTCGAAACAGAGAGTTTTATGTTTGATTTGGAGGTCTGGAGCTCACACCTACTTCACAATCCGGCTCTTCACTGACTGCATGGCTTCCCTCTCTGTTCAGTCTCTGTTTCCTTCAAGACTCAGCTCAGATCCCACCTGTGGGCCCCATTCCTGCTCTTTCCTCCCTTGCATGGTCTTGCCTTCTCCTCCCATGTCACTTTTAGGTAGATTGTAAGCTTCTCAGGGCCAGGGACTGTGTTTTATCTCTAGCAGTCTCTGAGTACAGGGCCTGAGACATGGAAGATGCTTATTGCTTGATTGACCTTAAAAAATTCTTCCTTTGCTTGCAAAATAAGAGGGTTGACTTTCATGGAAGAAGGTTTCTTCCAGGTCTGAATATATAAATCCAACTCCTGCACTCATTTCATTGGCCCATATTCTCTTTCAAAAAAGACAGATTTCACATGGGGTGACAGCCTTAGGGAGATCTTGAGAATGGGCTTCTGTGCAGCATAAATGGCGCATCGTGCCCACCTTTGCCTTTTTCACTATTGGGGCCCTCCACTGGCAGCATTTAGATAAAATAGTTCCTTCTGACAGTATTTCCCTTGGGACAGTACAGACAGGAAGCTAGGGAAGAGTATTGTTAAGAAGAGGCAATGGCACTGACTCTTAGTGCTGAGTGTAGGGAGATTAACTCAGGATCTTGACAACACTTCTTTTGTATGCTGATTGTGCTTCCTCCAAGTGCCTTTGCTGGGCTTCATTTGTCAGTAACTAGAATAATCATGGGCATATATGATCCAAAACAGTGGGAACCCTTGAGCTGAAGCCAAGACAGTTAACTGGGCTGCTTCACTGACTGGGAGTGATGTCTGTGCCTTGAACAAAAAATAGCCATGCACTTGCCTGCATTTCCAAGCATATTATTTTATTTTCAAAAACTCCTTTCATTGTCTTTGCTATCCTTGTAAAAGCCTCTCATTCTCAAGTTCTGGGCTCAAAGACTGTTTTCTTCAGGGATCTGCTAGTAGAGACTAGCTCTATCTTAACCAGTTTAGAATTGTATCCTATCCAGTCTTGGAGCTGGAAGGGAAGCTGGAATCCATTTTATAGGTGAGGAAGTTGGCTCCACGTGGGGAAGTACCTTGCTGAGAATTTCAGAATAGTGGATTATGACTAGAACCCAGGTTTCCTCACTCCAGTTCAGTGCTCTTACCACTGAGAGCTCCCCTGTTGTCACCATGCCAATCTTGGAAGGAAGAACTTGGCTTACCTTTTAGACCTTCCCCTCACTCTCCAGACTATAATGACTAAGCTGAAAACTACAAACTGGATTTCTTTTAATACTCAAGGGAATATGATTTGGGTGTAGTGGGAATAAGAATGGATTTGGTTCAGATCCTGCCTTTTCACCTAGGGCCTATGGGATGGGATTAACACTCATGAAATCTCTGAGTGTTAGTCACTTACCACATCTAAAAACATTGACAGTAACACATAGGGGATTACATTACCCAGGTTGCCTTGAAACTCAAATAAGATAATGTGATGTTTTTCAAACCTGTGACATAGAAATGCTAGTTATTAAGGAAAATATATAGAAGTCTGATTTCTCAATGTAAATTACCACCAGACAGATATTTTCGGGAGCTTCACAGGCTTTGAGTTGGAAAAGACCTTAGAGGATGTCTAGTTCTAATGTACCTTGTGTAACAGGTGTGAATGTTGGAGCTGGAACTTTGACCAAGATCCTTTTCATGGAACTGTTTCACTAGCATGTTACACTAAATACAAACAAGATTTGCATGATGTATTTTAACTTTTCAGGTGACAATATCAGGGAATTCTTACTGAGTCTCAGATATTTTCGAATCTTCATTGCCTTGTGGAATATTTTCATGATGTTTTGTATGATTGTGTAAGTATAGCAATTTTACCTTTTAATTTTACATAATTATTATTTTGCTAGAATAACTTGGGCCCTTTTCTTATGGTATATGAAAATTAGTTGTGTTCTGGAACCTTTTAAAGTATTGAAATCATGGCAAAGTGGGGATTCTAGGCTCCTGGAGAGGCAGCCAGATATAATAGTATAACTGGATTTGGAGTCAGGAAAGGTTGGCTTGGAATGCCATTTCTAATTTTCTACCTTTGTAAACCTTAGCAAATGACTGAATCTCAGATCTCTGCTCCTCATCTATAAAATGGGGAACATGACTCTAAAATTGCCCCATCAGTAAAAAGGGAATAATAATAATAATAATAATAGTACTAATATCAAGTAGTTGTTACAAGGTCTCAGTGAGATAATTTGTATAAAGCACTTTGTAGCCCTTCCTTGGGGATGGGGAGCTACCTCAGACTGAATTTTCTATAAGAGAATATGGGGGAAGGAATGGAGCCAGGAGCTAGAAGCAAGTCAAGGAAGCTGCTCTAGACAGGGTCCATGCGATAAGCCTTTAACTATTTGAAAGCTATATAGGCAGAGCAGCCAAGGAAAAATCTAGCTCTTTGCCTATATTGTGACAATAAGAAAGTGCCATGACTTGGCCTATATGAGTTTTCACAAGGAGTAAGGGGCACAACTAAGTAAGGTACAAGCCCCCTTCTGACTTCACTGCCTCATTTCAGTGTATTTTCTTTGTCATTTATCTGAAGGCATGGTATATTTTACATAAAGATTGATTGAAATTAAAAAAATCCTAATCAGGATACTACGAATACCTCCCCCTATTCCCCTTTTTCCTAGGCAGGGATTGCATGTAGATCTGGCTGTGTGTTGAGACAGCTTGGTAAAATATCAAGATGCTATACTTGGAGACCTAGTTTTATTAGCTAGCTTTGACATCTTGAATAAATCATTTTCCTCTTTTTTAAAAAGAAAGTTTCTTTATCCATAAGAAGGGAATGATAATATTTATACTACTTCATAGCAGTGATGTATCAGATAACAGCATACATGTGATAATGTTTTGGACTCTGTAAATTTGTGTGATATATTCCATCTCCCATCAGTCTTAAAGGTGATTTGTGAGACTTGAGAACCTGAATTTTGGCCAATTCTCCTGATTCCTTACCAGTGACCACTGACTTGGATCTAGAGATGGGTACAAGTAAAGAATAGAAACCCTAATCTGGACCTTGGCAGATCAAGCAATTATACTGAAGCTTTTTATGCCCATTTGTGTAAAGCTGATCTTTCTTTTTTTCCTTTTTTTTTTTTTTTTGCTTTTTGCTGAGGCAATTGGGGTTAAGTGACTTGCCCAGGATCACACAGTTAGGAAGTATTAAGTGTCTGAGACCAGATTTGAACTCAGGTCCTCCTGATTTCAGGGCTGGTGCTTTAACCACTGCGCTACCTAGCTGTCCCCAAAGCTGATCTTTCATAATAAGCCAACAGAATCTTGAGGGAGTAGGTAATGGGAAAAGGCCTTTATATTCTTTTGTAGAAAGATAGGAATGCTAATAATGTTAGTAGAATTGTGGATTGGTTCAAATACTTTAGAAAAAAGTTGGGAATTAAGTTAGAAAAGTGACTAAACTGCTCATACTCTGAGAATGAGAGGGGGGTATATCTGGAGTTAATTATGATAGGAAAAACAAAATCATCCAGAAAATTTACTAAATCACTTCCTTCAGAGACTAGGTGAAATCTGGTGTCATCTAAAAGAAAAAGAAGTTGGGAGATATTGTTCCTGACTTTCTAGGAACATTTTCAGCTTTGGCCTCAGATACTTACTAGCCACGTGACCCTGGGCAGTCACCCAACCTCAGTTTACCTCAAAAAAGAAAAAGTGGGGACAAAATATTCCCGCCACCAACCACACAAGGTGGTTTTGAGAAAAATGTTTTGTCAACCTCAAATGTGCACTGGCAGTGGTGGGAGTAGGAATAGGGAACACGCAAGGTGTGGAGGTAAAGCACAGTGTGTGTTCAGGAGGGGAGGATTCCTCCTCTTTGGCTGCATCGTGGCATATGTGCCAGTGAGGCGCATGGCATAAGACATATATATGTATAAATAGATATAGATATTAATATATAATGTCAAGGTTGAGATATACATGGAGAAACTAGAATGCTAGGTTTGTCTTGGGCTTTTGTCCTCTAGCCGTTAGGCTAAGTGAAATCTACTTAAGGCTTTGGAGCAGTAGAGTGATGGTCGGACCAGAATATTGGCTCTGCCCCTGACCTCTGGCCTTGATGTCTCATGCTTCATTGAGATCTTCAGCATTTGTTGGGCTTCTGCCGACATGGAACTTAAATCCAGTAGCTCCTTCTCTCTTCAGTGTTGCTAGAACATGGTTAAATTTTCAAATGTGTTTTCCTATAGAAAAAAAAAAATAAACAAATTGGTTCCATTTCAGGCAGTTTTATCAACAAGCCTGAGAGCTATGAAAGGGCATATGGAAATAGAGTCATTATTTTTCTAAAATCATGTGCCTTTTTCTGGACTGTGGAGGGGTGGAGCACTAAAAAGTTTGTGGCCCCAGTGGCTGCTCTGCTTGAACCCTCCTGGACCTCAGGATATCTATGCTCTTACTGTAGGGTCTTTGTCCCCTACACTCTGGGTCTGCTTCCTCTGGTGGGGGAAGGTGGGGATTGAGGTATGTAGTCAGGCAGTTTTCTTAATAAAAATACTCATCAAGGAGTTTTTTCTTTCTCTACCTGATATTTCTGTCCTTATTTCCCACAGGTTATTTGGCTCTTGAAAGTCATGGCTTGAAAACCGGGAGCCAACCTTATAGGATGTTGATTCTGTTTCTGACAATTTTGAGAATGTGTTTGACCAGAAACTGTTGACCTTCCTGCAGAGTAAAAGTTTGTGGGCCAGGGGTGGGGTGGGGAAAAGATGTATGCAAAGATCACTAAGGTCTTTTAGCCACAGTTTTAATTTTCAAAGGACACTTTAATGCAGCCTTTGAAATTCAACTCAATTAACTTGTTATTTGGTATTTGAAAGGTATTAAAAGTGCTGGGGTAAATGTTCACTCCCTCCAAATAAAGAAATATGTCTGGGTCTGGCATGGAAACAAACTAACCTCTAGAGGGTTGCTTTAGAAGAAGATCTGTATTTAAAGTTTATTTTTTGTGAACCTGATTTTTGGTTTTGAAAACAAAACTAGTATTTGTAGTATTTGTAGAGAACCACAAATTCTTTTAGTACCTGTATACAGCTTGGTGGCTAGTCAGCTTTTAAGCTCCAGTGTGGTCTTTTTTTCTCTAGAATTTCTTAAGTAAACTTTGCTGGAGCAGAAAGTGATGATTGCACTATGTTAATCTATTGGAGCTCTTTGATAGTTCTCATCCCTAAATCAGGATAGATGTTCAGATCCACTGGTTAGTATGCTAATTTACTATGTTGTTTTAGGAAGCAGGTGCTCCTTTATAGGAGAAGCTAATTTTAACACCTGGACAGAAGGAGGAAGAGAACTATTATGAGTTCAGTGAAATACTTAAAAGATTTAAAGAAACTCCGTTTTTAGTTCTTGGTATCAACAATCTTAGGGAAAATATTTTAAAAGTTCTCTTCATCTCAAAGCCCTTTTTAGTCAAGGTATTTTATTAAATAAGAGCCAGGGTATTATTTAGTTATGATATTAAGGTTTCCTTCTGAGTGTTTGACCTCTCTGGGACAGCCTTTTAGTTGCTAATTTATAGGACAAAGAAATTGGCACTACTATATGTAATCCAATGAATTTTGGAATTCTCATTTAAAAAGCAATGAAACAAGAAATGAAATTGCCAAAAGGAAACTCTGGGGTCAGATCACTACATTCAAGAAGACTCTTATGTTATTGTTTGTTTTTTGTTTTTTTTTTTAATTCTTTGTAAAGAATCCCAAGGAGGGAAAAGACATGTGGAGATTTGCAAAAATAAGTATTGAAAATAAAACTTCTGTAAAAGGAGTCTGTGGCTTTATACTTTGTTTACTAAGAAATTGATGTCATTCTCATTTTCAATTTCATATGCCTCACAGGAGTTTGTTTTGGAGTACTATCAAAATTCAGTTCAGTCCATTGTATCATTATTCGACTGTATCCAACTCCTTAGAAAACCATCCCTTAGAGTAAAAAATTAAAAAGCGGAAGAAAGAAAAATTCAGCAAATCTAATTGTCTGAGCAGTCTTGGTCATTGTAATTTTGCCCCAGTTGTTTCCTGCTGTTTTGTAGAAACGACAGACAACCACCTGTTGTAATGATTGTGTATATTTTCCAGACTCTGCTTATCTTGCATCACCTCGTGTCTCTTTCCTTCTCTTTTTTTCCCCCCTGAGGCAATTGGGGTTAAGTGACTTATGCCCAGGGTCACACAGCTAGGAAGTGTTCATCATTTCTTAATATTACATTTGTGGGCCTCATTTTGTTTAGCCATTCCCTGGTTTCTGGTCGTTTCACCTTGTTAACAATTCTTTGTTACTAGAAAAAAAACAAATATTTTGGTGTATATGAGGCCTTCTTTTTGTTATTGACTTCCTTAGGGTATATGCCAATTAATGGAATATTTGGTTCAAAGGAAGTGGGCATTTTTATATTTCTCTTTGAATAATAACAAAATGTTACCCAGAATTGTTGGACCAATTCCCAGGCCTACCAAGAATATATACCCTCCCCAATTTTGATTGTCAATGTGCTGGGGATGAGTGAAACTTGTAGGTTGTTTTGATTTGTATTTGTTATTACTAAGGATTTGGAGCATTCTTTCTTACTGTTAATGCTTTATAATTCCTTTGAGAACTATTCATATTTTTTGACCACTTATCTTTTGAGGAATATTTATTGGGGAATGGCTTTTGGATTTATGTATTTGCTATTTCTTTTGGAAGTAACACCCTCATTATTGATATTTGATACAAATTTTTTTTTCCCCTGGTAGACTGCTTCCTTTCTTAGTTGAATCAGTTTTGTTAATTGAATGCTTTTTAGTGCATCTTCTTTCTGGATCCTTTTCTTCTCCCCTTTGTCTCCTTGCTCTGCTCTCTGCCTTTACAAACATTATTCCTCATGCCTGGAACTGACTTCCTGCATTCTTCTCCCTCTCTCTCATTCCCCTTATTTCCTTATTCCTTACTCCCTTTATTATTAAAATTAAAATCTTTTCTCTCCAAGCCCAGTTCAAGTGTTACTTCCTCCATGTAGCCTTCCTGGATGTACTGAGCTGGAAGTTGTTGATCTTTCCTTTTTAGAAATTCTCCAGTATTTTGTCTGGTTTTGTCTTTTTATTTCATTCTACTTTTTTATTTCTCTCCCCATTAGATTGCAAATTCCTTGAGAATTTGTTTAATTTCTGTGTTTGTATCCTCACTATGCTAAGTCACAGTGACTTGCACAAAAAGAGTAGAGAGTCAATATATGTTTGTTATATTGAATTGTATTAAACTGTCTTAGGCACTGGGAATGATATAAAATGAATAAACCATAATTTGCTCTTGTGGAACTCAAAATTTATTTGGAAAGGAAGGGAGAGTATGGTACATACATAAATACAAAAATATCTTCCCTTGACTTTCCCTAATATTAAATAATGCCATTTTTATGCAAATATCATTTAGATCTAATAAAGACTTTATTGTAGCTCATAAAAACTGCATTGTTTTGTTAAACTAAACTTGAAGTCTTACATTTTTTGGCTTCAGCTGTGGAAGCTATTACTTAGCTTCTTAGGAGGCCAGATGGTGTCGTGCTAAAACATTAACCTGAAAGTCAATAGAACTAGGTTCTAATTCTGACTATCAGTAACCAACTGGGCATCCTTGGACTAGTTACTTAATCTAACCTCTCACTGGTTTTGTCAGTAACCAAATGTACGTTTTTGGGCAAGTTCCCTTAACCTAATCTCTTCAGGCCTTTTCTTCATCTCATAGAAGGAAGTTGTAAATTCAGATCCCAAAGATCCCTTACATAACTCCAACATTTCTTTGTAGTTGATAAACTTGCCGGGCTGCACCTAATTTGTAAATTCGATTGCATGTATGATTTTTTTGATCCAGTTTATATTAAAGTTTTAAGAAATAAACAGACTTGAGAAATTTCACTCTAATTCCAGAAAAAGTGTTGATGATTTAATAAATTGGTATATTGATTCATCTGTGAGAATGACGGCTTCACAGAAGTTCTTTGCTTTCCAGTGGCATGGAAATGACCTTGCAGGTTCAGGTCTTTCACACTTGGCAGGTTTCAAGTACCTGCCTGATGACAGGTACATCTGTTACCTGAGGATTAGCTTAACTCTGTGTGAAAAGGCTCATCATCAGGAAGCTTGCTAATAGGGATCCGGTTTTTTGCTTTTTTTTTTTTTTTTTTTTTGGCTACAGCACCTTCTGAAGACCATTACCTAAGATAGGGCTGCTTAAACTTTTTCCACTCATGACCCCTGTTCACCCAAGACATTTTTATGTATCTCTGGGTATATAGGCTTATCAAATAGGTATATAAATCAAGCATTTACAGAGAATAAATCATAATTTCACAAATAGGTATATAAATCAAGCATTTACAGAGAATAAATCATAATTTCACAAATCCCACATTCAGTTACAAAACCCCATACAACAGTTTAAGAAAGCTGGGATCTAAGCCATCAAGAGGTTTCTATCTATGATTAGAAGTAATGAATTAATGACATGGTAGAGTTTTTGAAGTGCTGAAGATGGAAAGGTAGTAAGAGTTCAATATTAATGATTGTTTACATGAATTGTAGAAAATGGAAAAAATTAGAAATATAGAAAGCATAACAAAAGCTATAAAAATAATATACAAAACAATTTAAAAGTAGCTAAACACAAGCAAAAGGATCTATGAATTGTACTTACTTGGTTCAAGAAATAAGCACTCGTAATATGCACATAGATAGCCTTATTGTTTCTTATGGAGCTTGTAGTAATATTCAATTATATGTATGTAAATATAATTTAAGTTGGAAAATGAAAGATGCATAAGAATACAAAGTATAGACAAATGAGTGAATGTAGAAGCATTTATTAAGTGTTTACTATGTATAAAACACTGTACTAAGTGTTGGAGATACAAATAAAAAAAGCAAGATAATCCTTGCTTTCAAGATCAGGGGTTGGTAACATGGGGTAGGGCATCAAGTAAGGGTTAGGGCAGAGACAACTTTTGAGCTGGGCTTAAAATATTGTATAGGATTTCAATAAATAGGAAATAAAATAAAAAATAAAATACCAAGTAAAAGGGAAAAGTATTTCAGAAACCACACAAGCAAGTGGCACGAAGATAAGAAAGTACCCTTACCTTAAGGAGTGAGTTCTTGATACAAGGTTCATTTGTTGGTAGATGCCCTGGAATTAATCAGATTTGAAAGAGACTCATTTTGTGCCTGCTGAGAACAAATAGTGATGGTCAGTGATGAGCTGTTTTACAAGAAGTTATGAAGTCTCAAAGCAGGACCCATCTTACCCCCTTATTTTATAAATGAGAAAACTAGCATCATAGAGGCAAAGTGAGGTGCCCAAAATCAGAAGTCTTTGATGTCAACATTAATGGTCAATTGACCAAAATCAGTGAGTCTTGACTTTAAGGTCAATTCAATCCACAACCATTTGGCATAATATGCCAGGCATTTTGCTACATGCTGGATACAAAGACAAAATTGTCCCTACTCTCAGAGCTTACATCGTATTGAGGAGATTACCTGTACACACTAAAATATTTTTTAAAAAGAGGCAAATGCATTAAATAGTAAAATAATTTGGGGGTAGAGGGCATTAGAAATTGGGAGGAGTCAAAAAAGGCTATACAGATAGGTGACAGTTGGACCAAGTTTTGAAGAAAACAGGTGATTCCAAAAGACTGAGGTAAGGAAGGATAGGATTCCAGTCAGAGGGAACAGTTAGTCTAAAAGGCATGGAGATGGGAAATGGAGAATTATGTGCGATGGCCAGTAAGAAAGCCAATGGGCAAACCTTAGAACATGGGAGAGTACAACCAGATTGGTAGTTTGGGATCTGATTGTAAGAAAACTTACTTGCCAAACATTTATTCCTAGAAGCAACAAGTAGTCAGTCATTGAACCTTGTCAGATTTGTGTATTAGGAAAATCCTGGATGGATTGAAGTAGGGAGTAACTTCAGGCAGGGAGACCATATTAAGAGATTATTGTAATAGTCCTGGTAAAAGATGATGAATGTCTGAACAAGGATTGTGAAGTCATTGGTAGGGAAAAACAGATGGGAGAAATGGGAAAGTGAAGCATCAAAATTTGACAGCTGATTTAGATATATGTAAGATAAGGAAGATTTAAGGATGTGAGGATATTCTGAGGCTATAAACCTGAATTACCAGAAGGATTGTGGTGCCTTCAGTAAAACAGGAAAGTTGAGAAAACGTGTGGATTTTACAGAAAGAATGAGAGCTGTCTTAGACACTGGATTTGAGATACTGCAGCTCGTTTCACTTTGACATGTCCAAAGGCATGTTGGAGATGGGGTCGGAGTTCAGGAGAGAGATTAGGACTAAATAGATAGGACTGAGAGTCATCTTAAATTCATGGTGGCTGATGAGGTCACCAAGTGAAAGAGGATAAAGGGATAAAATAAAAATGGGTTCAAGGCACAACCATGGGGTATAAACCCACAGTTAGTTGCTATGATATGGATGATGAACCAGCCAAGGAGTGATTGGGTGGGAGTAGCAATAAGGAAACAGTGTCACAAAAACTTAGAAGATTGTATAATGAAGATGATTAGTGATGTCCAAAGCTACAGAAATCAAGAAGAATAAAAATTACCCTTAATCATAAGAATAAGAATTGAAATAGGTTAGATTTGATCATTAATCAATTCTTAGAAGCTTTGGAGAGGGCAGTTTCAGTTGAACAACAATTTAGAAGCTAAAATGCAAAGAATTGAAAGATAAGAAAGCAATGAATCTTTTTCTGGGAGTCTGAGAAAGAAAGGGAATTATTTCTCTTTTTCCTATGCCATACATTGAATTATTCACTGAGTAAATTCTGCGTCCCAAGGCACTCAATTTTCCAAGATACAAGTACCGCACTCTACTGTCTTACACCAGCACTTCCTTGAAATATTTTCCCTAGCCTATAGTCCATTTGATCATTTCAGAAGATTTGTGATTTCATCATCTGGTATTTTAATCATAGATCTATTGGTTTTAGTAGATAAATTTCATATGTGGGATACTCTGTACAAGATGACAAAGTAACAGTCCAGAGTATTCAGCTCCTCTAGTAAGCATAAAAAAAGATCACTAGACTGAAAAATGATCAAAAACTCCAAAGAGAAACTAGTAAATATATTTTTCCAGTCCAGGTATTCACAGAGACTAAGCCAGAAGACTATGAAAACTAGGAAAGATAGAAAAACCCATGGTCTGGAAGGACAACAATGAGGGTAGGCCCTGAATCACACACTCAGGATGGGCTCTCCAGGTAGACCACCTCATCTGTATCTCCCCTACTTCCCTGGTACAATAGACAGCCACTCCTAATGTGCTTGAAGAGCATAGTACTCATTACTCAAATTCCAGATGATATAGATCAGTCTTAAAGGAGGCTTCAATATCCATTTCAGAAATGATCTGAGCCTGGCCAGACACAAAAAGTTCCAATTCGGGAAGTAAACTTAGAGAAATGAATAAATACAAGAAAAATCTACAAAATGTTGTAGAGCCAGGAATGGTTAAGGTATAAACTCAGAATAACTAAATACATGCCATCTACAAACAAATTCTCTCTTTTTGAAAATTTTTATTAAACTTTTTATTTACAAAATATATGCATGGATAATTTTTCAACAATGACTTTTGCAAAACCTTCTGTTCCAAATTTTCCCCTCCTTCCCGCCACCCCCTCTCCTAGATGGCAGGTAGTCCAATACATGTTAAATATGTTAAAATAATATACAAACAAATTCTTAAAGGAAATCGTGGATTTGTCATAAATTCTTGGAATCCAAATCCAATGTTCTATCTTCATTCCCCAATCATTGGACACCCTTAAAAAAATTTTTTTTTGGTATCACAAAGGTGCTACTATAAATATTTTGCATTCAACATGAATATTAGTATTTTGAATATTAAATAAAACTATCTTTGACTTCCTTGAGGTATACATCTGTGAGAAGTGAAATCATTGAATCAAAGGATTTGAAAATACAGTGACTCTGAATAATTCCAAATTGTTTTCCAGATTAGTTAGATCATTTTGCAACTCTACCAACAATGTATAAGTATGCTTGTCTTCCTATATAATTGACCTATTTCTGAGATGTTATTCACACTTAACCCTGATTATCTTGCCAACAAATTTTTCTTTTTTTAAAGTAACTAGAAGAGGGGCAGCTAGGTGGTGCAGTGGATAGAACACCAGTCCTGAAATTAGGAGGACCTGAGTTCAAATCTGGCCTCATACATTTAACATTTCCTTGGCTGTGTGACCCTGGGCTAGTTACTTAACTTCAATTGCCTCAACCCCCCCCCCCCAAAAAAAAAAAAAAAGTACTACGGGCATACTTTGCTTCACATTATTAGCTGGTTCTGTGAAAACATGAGAAGATAGTATAACTGGTCATTCCAGGTTAAACACACATACCCTATATAAAACTGCCCCATGCAATGTTGTTTCTCAAAAAGGCTGTTTAGATACTTTGACAAAATTCTTCTGGAACAAACTCCTTGTGATATTGTTAAGTCTATTATCCATTTATATAATTGTTTCTAAAGAACTAGTTGTCCCCTGTAACGTTTTTGCCTGATTTCACGTTGTTCTCGAAAGGAATTAGAGATAGTCAGAGGTTTATCAGAAGGCAGATTGATACTTAAAACACTAGTCCAGATGGGTACAGACCCCCTTGGTGTATATCTTCAGTAATCAGCCAAATAAAACATTAAAGTGAGATTTCATGATTTTCTGGAAGATCTTGGCTATAGTGTATCAATGATATTTTTGTGAATTTACATTTTCCAGGGGAATATTACATAGGTTATTCTTATATTCCAAAAGCATCCCTTAAGTCTTCTATGCTAACAATAGAACCATATGCTAAATTAACCCCTGTCATTTTCTTGTTAGAAAAAGAATGTACTTTAGATTTTCAGTTTTTAATTGTCAAATTGTAAACCTGAGATTCCTCTCCCCCCTTTTGTTAAGTTAAGGCACATAGCTATAAATAAATATAAAAAAGAAACTCTTGCCTCTGTGGGAAGAACTCAATAATTTGTACTTCAGGATGATGTCTTGCTATAAAAACCTGTCTTGCAAGAATTCTCAAAGGGAAGATGAGTCCTATTATTGCCAGTAATAGTCCCAAAGAAAGATGAAATGCTTTTCTCTACAGTAATAATGAAAACCAGGGGAATTATGGAGCCTGGAGATGTCAAGCAGAATTTGCATTCATTTGTTAAAGGATGACTCTTATAACTTGTGAAATTTCATCAATAGAACAAAATAACATCTACAAGTTTGTCAAACATTTCATATCCTTTAGGAGGAGATGATGGAATGAAAGATGTATGAAAAAATGAAAAAAAAATGTTTTGAAGACTTAGATTCCTCAGATGAATAAAAGATTATGTTTCATTTTTTTTCATATTTGGTTCATAGAACAGATAAAATTTCAACCCAGGTTATCCAGGAAGGCCAAATTGCCCCTTCTGAATGAATGAATGAAAAAACATTTATTAAATACTTATTATCCACCAGGCACTTATGAAGAATACTGTTCTTGTTCATGTTCAAATAAGAATGATGTATTCCTTCTATGGAATAGTATTTTCTAAAAGTAAATTTTTCCTGATAAAGACTCATTGTCTTTGTTTCATGGGTTGCCATGATCGAGTTCATCAGGAGGTGGCTAGACTACTTGGGATATGTCTTGCCATCATAATTGAGGTTAGTTTAAAAAAAATATTCAGTCTGTTGCAAGGGTTCATATTCTAACTAAAAGGACAGAGAGGTGGCTTATTAGAAAAAGTGCTGGGCCTGGAGTCAGGAAGACCTGAGTTCAAATTTGGCTTCAGAAACTTATTAAGTGACTTTGGCCAAGTCACTTAACCCCAATTGCCTCAAGGGGAAAAAATTCAATCAAGACTAAAATGACTGAACAATCACAAATGTTCTAGGTTGTTATAAAACCTGCTAGAGCTTAGAATTTACAGACAAACCTAAGATCACGTCTAGGCGAAAAGACATCAGAAAAGGAATTATTGAAGTCACATCAGTTCGAATATTGAGATTCTCCTTTCTTCCATCTGGTGAGCAGATACCCATAGGAATGCCTTGTGATTTAAAGCACTTTACATGTATTTGATCTTTGGGACCACCCTCAGGAGGTAGGTGGTACAAGTATTATTATTTCTGTTTTACAGATGAGGAAACCCAGAGGAAGCTTCCATGCCCTCTTGGCATAGAAAGTCTTGTGACTTTAAATCCACTGCTCTTTCCTCTTTTTCTGCCATTTATTTTGATAGATCTGTACATTTATTCTTGGAGATAGTCCCTCCACTGATAAGGATTATACAAACTTTTTTTTTTTTCATTGTCAGGAATACTTCTGAAGTACCTAATGGGTGCAAGGTGAAGAATATCCTCCTCCTCAAGGAATTTACACTTTAGTCAGTTAACAAGCATTTATTTTTTTACCCTGTGCCAGGCGTTGGATTTAATCACTGGGAATACAAAGAAAGGGAAAAACAATCTCTGCCCTTAAGGAGTTCATGGTCTAGTAGGGAGACATTCTGCAGATAACCCGACCTGAGATTTTTACTGTATAAAGGGAAGAGGAGAAGGCAGGAAAGATCACAAGAAAGTGGGATTTGGGTGGGAGCTAGGTGAGGAGAAAGCAAAGCACAGGATTTGGCCCATAAAAGGGCACAGAACCCTTGGACTTGTCTATGGACAAAAGTACATAGGCCAGTGTTGTGTGATGGAGGAATAAAATGTAAACCTAGAAAGATAAGGAGGGTCCAGCTTTCAGTGTCAAACATTTTATATTTGATTCTAGGGCTGATGATGCATGTGAACATTGCTATAGGAAGAGCCATTTGACAGCCAGGCTGAGGATTATTTGGAGTGGGAAGAGGCAGGGAGATGCACTTATAGGTTACTGCAATAGTTCAGGTATGAGTTTGACTGGTGGCAGTGTGGGCAAAAAGGAGGAGACATATTAGGAGACATGAAGCCAGTAACTACACAATTGGACAAGATGATACATGTAGGGTGTCGAGGACAAGGGATGACGAGCATGGTGGTACCCTCAGGAGTAACAGGGAAGTTTGGGAGTGAGGAGGGTGTGAATAATGAGTTCTGTTTTATACCTATTGAGTTTGAAATGTTTGTGGAACATCCAGTTCAACATGTACAAAAGGCTGTTGGGGATGTCACCAATAGTTCTAGAAAGAGAATAGAACTAGATTTATGAATCTAGGAATCACCTGCATTTAGATGATAATTAAACCCATGGGACCTTATGAGATCAGCAAGTGAGATCATACAAAGGAAGAAGAGCATCCAGGACAGAGCCATGGGGGTTACCCCAGGTTAATATGCTTAGTGAGTATGACATAGATCGTGGTTAATGTGTTTAGGGAGTATGACACAGATGAAAATCCAGGAAAGGTGACCAAGAAACCATCAGACAGAAAGAGAATAGGAAAAAAGCTGTTATAAAACCCAGAGGGAGTAGTGTGTCTTGGAGAGGGCTCAATCAGCAGTGCCAGAGGGAGGCTATGGCACAAGAAGGCCAGGGAAGCAAAAAAGGCCATTAGGCGTGGGTTTCTTGTCTGCATCTTTCAGAAAAGCACTCTTAAAGGATTGGCTCAATATATTTATTAGAAGCTTTTCTATTTTTCTTTCAGTATTATGGGGGTACCACAGTGCAGCATTCAGTCTCCCATATGGCTACCTTTTCTTTAGCTTAGATCTATCCTCTATCTGATCTTTTATCCCATTTTTTGTGCACCAGTTATTGTTGGTGACCTCTTATAGGCTACTTATGCTCACCTTGTATTCTTCATTCATTGCTCTTTGAGGCCTGTTTAAAGACCATTACAAATGTCTTCTACAGGCCCTGATCCAGTTGGCAATGACCACCTTGCCTTTGTCTACTCGGCATGTTTTCTAGTTCATTATTACTGTGTTATTGTTACACTGTAAGCTCAATTAAGGCAAGAACTAAGTCTTATACAACTTTTGTTCCCAGTACATAATGCTATGCAAACACTACGCTTTTTAACAAGTGCTTGTTTGATTTAAAAGTTTTGCATTCATTTATTTAAATGAATAGTAAATCCTATGACATAACAAGCATAGTTGTACTTCACTCTGATGTTTCTAAGACTATCTGCTAATGTTCTCCCCCCACTGATTCCTTGAGTCATAAAGGTTCTCATCACCCAAAGACTGATCACCAAAAGATGATTATTTTAACCATAACTGTTCACAAATATCTATTAAGATTTGGAGGAGTTATATTGCATGATAATAAAGTAAATACTCCTATTGATAAAAGTGGATTCATGAAGTAAATTTAATTCCTAAGAAATGTCTTGAGAGGCAACATGACATTTCTGCCTTACCTGCAGGAAGTTGTAGGTTCAAGTCTTGCCTCTGATAATTATTGACTTTGTTTTTATGGGCAAGATCTTGGAGAATTAGGAGGGCAGAACTGACCAGGACTTAAGGGGGGAGAACTTCCTGCCCTATCCCATACTTTTTCCCTTCCTCCAACTTTCTTTGCCAATTCCCCCCTCCCTTTTTTCCCTTCCAGGTCCTTATTATTCATCCCTGGATGCCATGGCCTATTGAACCTTGAACCTCTTTGATGATCAGTTTATCACCCACTATACTTGTTATAAGATGGAAAATCATCAAACCTTATCAGCTGCCTTCTGATTGTTCCCTAAGAACTACCATGTCCTGTACCCAGAATCCCCTTATTCTGCCATCTTCCACTGGTACTCAAGGTACCAGTGGGCTTTTCCATTCAATTCTTCCCCAATGAGGATATATGTTTTCTGAGCACAGGGACTGTATGGCTTTCCTATTTATAGCTCCAGTGGTTAACACAGTGCATGGTACACTCATTCATTTAAGGTTCAATCTTTCCGTATCCCAGGAAACTCTAAGAATACAGTTGGCAATCTGCATCAAGGGTCATTTATTTCTCACATAAGGAGTTTGGTACGCTGAATTGCTAGTCTAGATGACTGGTTCTTCCCCTATCCCCAAAGATATGTCATAGAATAGTTAATATATTTGATTATGTGGGGCTACACACCCAGTAAGTGGTAGAGCCAGGACTTGAAAGAGACGGTTAACTGCTGCTCCTCCCTCCTTAAAATTCTCACAAAGCCAGCATTGTCATGTCAAGTAAGTAGTAAACTATGGACCTTGCCTCCAGCTGCCCAAGGGTTAATCTTGTCACTTAAAGATTATTATCCAGGTACATTTATAAACAAAAAGATCTTTAGTACTGTCTACCTTTTAATTTCAACTAGATGCTATGGGAAGCCCAAGGAGGAAGAGGAAATTGAAATGAGCTTGTTAACTGGAAGTCAGACTCAACACACCCCAAAGTATGGAGTCATAGAGTCATATCTAGTTAGGGAGGCAAGATGCCATTGACATCATCAAGTCCAACCTGCACATGATCCAGAAGGGCTCATAGAATAAAGTTACCTCCCCACAGTTCTCCAGTGAGTCAGTGCAAGGTAATGATAGAGCCAATTTGTAGCTGGGGAATCCTTCAGGATCAGGAAAGTTTCATAATCAGCTTCTGTACAATTTTTAAACCTATGAGATTCAATTTTTTTTAAAGTTCTGGACAATCTGGAAAGACTTCTATGATCTGAGGCAAGGTGAAGTGAGAACTAGGACTGTGACTTATACTATAACAATATTATAGAGGAACAATAACTTTGAAAGATTTTATCATTTTGCAATGATAAGCTGGTTGTCCAGAAATTGAAGATGAAGAGAACATTTAACTTGGGTCATCCACTTCCTGCCCAAAGAGATTGCAAAACAAGGCATGCATTTTCTGGGGACTGAACTATGCACATTTATTTGTAATTAAGGTTTCTTTTTTTAAAACTTCAATAGGGGTTGGGAAATAGTGGAAAGGAGAGACAATAAATGATTATAAAAATAAATAAATGCTTAAAACATCATTTTATGTAATTTTTTAAACTTGTACTCTGACAAGAATTTATTTACAGTATTTTCATTGATCTGACTTAAATTTTTCCTTCCATAATGAACTCCTTCCTTCCGATAGATACCTAAAACTATCATTATTCTGATTAAGGTGGGTTGTCTTCAGCTTATTATCTTTGAATGATTAATATTACTTGTGAGTGGCAACTGGATTTGGAATCTGGGGCCCTTGGTTTCAGTGCTGGTTCCTGAAAGTCACTTTTAAATTTCTTAATGTTTCAGGCAATTCATAAGACTCTAAGTAATGGAGCAGCTAGGTGGCTCAATAGGTAGACCACCAGCCCTGAAATCAGGAGAACCTCAGTTTAAATCTGGTCTCAGACACAAAACACATCCTAGCAGTATGACCCTGGGCAAGTCACTTAACCCCAATTGCCTCAACAACAACAAAAAAAAGACTAAGTAACTAATAAGTTTTGATTCCTTATGCTGATGAAATCACAGATCTAGATCTAAAAACCACATCTCAAAGTAAGTTTTTTGTTAGTTGGCTTAATAAATATAAATATTTAAATACAAAATGTGGCTTTCTTGGCTGTTTCAGGCAATGATCCATCTGGAAATATTATCTTTTTCTGATTTCTTAAAATATCACTGATTTTGTCCTCAGGTATTAACAGAGAATACATGTGTCCAATATGGCTTTTTTTTTTTTTTTTAACAGCCTAGGATATTTTATTAGAAACCAAGTATGTTGAAAAAAAGGAAAAAATAAGTCACCTCCATTAATACAATACAAATGATTTCACATACAACCTACAGAGGGAAAGTATCAGTACTTATTTTAATAATTCATATTGTATATAATGCCTTAGGTTGAAAACCCTGTGAAGTAGACAATGCAAATATTATCTATCTCTATTTCCCAATTGGGAAGCTAGAGCTCTTAAGAAGGAAGGTGACTTGGAAGTGTTAGAGCCAAGATTCAAAGCTTAATCTCTTCTAACTGATTTCAGTTCTACTACTGTTCTGGCTACTGTGCCTCAGTTAATTTCTTCTCATATAATTGGGGCCAGCATTTCCTAATCTAAAATACGATTTCTGTAGAAAACTGGTAAACAAACAAAAAACAGGAAATCACAGCCTACTCAGGTCTCTCCAGACCTCTGCATTTCTTGGAGACTGAAGACTGAAGTAATGAAGTTCACTTTGCATAGTTTCACATCATATAAATTTATAGGGAGGAAGCAGTTACTGATTTTCTTGGTTATGAGAGTGCCTTTATAGACCTATTTCAAAAGTCTACCAACCAAAAAGCATTTATTAAGCTGTTATTATGTGCCAGTCATTGTGCTAAGATCTGAAAATAGAAGGAAAAACAAAAATAGTACCTTCTTAAAGGAGCTTACATTCATTGAATCCAAGCCATTTGGTTGCCCTGATCTTGAGGGGATTATCTCAAAGGCCACATGAATCATAAAATTCCTTGCAGCCTGTCTCTGTCACAGACAACTCATTCTTTTTTTTTTTTTTTTTTAAATTACCACTGAATCTCAGAAGGGACTGGATTTGGACTCAGAAGAGCTCTGGATCCAAATAACAGAATCGGCACTTCTTGCTGTGTGACCTGAGATATTTGAATCCCACTTTGATTCATTCACTTGAAGTTTCTGGGAATTACAATCACTGAGTTGTCAACTGGCAAAGATCATATGTATCTGTGAATTGTTCTCTGAGTTTCAATTGGAAAACTGTTTCTTCTTCCCAAACTCCACTTGTGAGACTTACTGAGATAAGGAAATGTAGTCTAAACCCTCCCATTATGAAACAGAGATAAGAGAATGTAGACTAAACTGCTTGTCCTTGAAAGAAAAGTACAATTTTATGAGATATCTTAGGAAAAGTACACTTCAGTCTTCAAGAGATATATGAAAAGGTAGTGTTTTTGTTTGCTTTTTTTTTTTTTAAAGAAAACTTATTAAAGAAACTTTTAGTTCGGGAAATGTTGGCCCTTAAGAGCATTACAGATTTTTAATAGAATTAAAAAGATGTTATTCTGAGAAATGAGAAGCCACTATCAGCAAAATTTCATACTCAGGAGTGGTCCCAAAGTTCCCTGAGATATTTTGTTGAAATAGGAAGCAATATAATTTTAAATAAAGGGGAGGTTTCATCCCCACAGGCCCCTTGGAGGCAGGGACTATTTTATTTTTATCTTTGAATTTCCAGTATTTTGCACATATAAGGTACTCAATAAATTATTAATGAATGGATAAAAATACTCAACAAATAACTTTTAAAATTAGATTAGTTTATGATATTCCTGGAAAGAGCACTGGACATGGAGTCAGAAGAAACAGAAATGCTCAAAAGGTGGAAGGGATCTCAGAGATTATCTAGTCCAGCCCATAACTGAGCATCCAATAAGTGTTTATTACTATAATTATTCATAGAATCATCCTTCCTCCATTACATTCTCAGTATCTTAAAAGCAGGTTCTGTGGAATAGCCATCTTTGTAATCCTAATTTTTAACACAGTACTCTCCATACTCTTGGTTGGCATTCATTTGTCTGCTGACCCTAAATAATAATTTCCCTGAGCTGAAGTTTTCTCATATCCTAAATAAAAGTAGTATTACTTGCATGATCTACTTCTTAGGATTTTTGAAAAGACAACTTTGTAAACCTCAACATGTTCACAAAATCTGGTTTATTATTATTCCTCTCTCCTTATTGTTTATATTTTACTAATAAGCATATAGGAATAACATCCTTTAAATTTTGAATTCCTTTAAATATTATGATTATTAGAAGGATTCCCTATTGATAGTAATGTTCTCCATGCATTCCTATTTAGAGATGATATTGTCAAAATTGCATTAAGCCTTGAAATGTTCTAGATTCTCCTTAGTTAAATCTGTAGTGCTGAAAAATAGAATGCATGAAAAATAGTGCTTTGTGCCATGTAGGTGGATAGTCAATTAAATTAATATATTTGTAATTCTGTGTAATTTTGTCAATGTAGGTATTCCCTATACTGATACTAATCAAAACCCTTTTATAATTTAGGATTATAGTATTATAGTATAGGAGTACATATATATATCTATATCTATCTATCTATCTATCTATATACAGAGAGAAAGAGAAAGGGAGAGAGAGAGAGAGAGAGAGAGAGAGAGAGAGAGAGAGAGAGAGAG
>JAJPUD010000646.1:290217-309055 GCA_023553655.1 Myrmecobius fasciatus
AGAGAGAGAGAGAGAGAGAGAGAGAGAGAGAGAGAGAGAGAGAGAGAAAGAGAGAGGATATAGTAGCTAGAAGGGACTTGTAGGTTAGTGCCTTCATTTTAGAGATGAGGAACCTCACCCCAGAGAAATTAAAGGATTCTACCCAACATTATAGAAATAGCAAGTGGTAGATGGAAAGTTGCTATGGTTAAACATTCATCACTATATGGCTAAGCTAGTAATTAGCATCTGTGTGGATTTAAACATGAGTAAATCAAATGTTGATTTAATGTTTTATATTTGAGTCAATTGTGTGATTTATTCTATTCTATAATTCCTTAGTATTATAGCATTATAGCCTAATTATTTCATTTCTTTGCTTCAGAGTTAAGTTCAGAAGTTCATGAGTCCAGAAGTTTGGTTTTATTCTCTGAATTAAGTTTAAAAGTTAAGTCTCTCTATAAATCACTTTAATTGAAAGAAAGCTGTTATCTCTATGCCACTAACTACCTTTGTACAATGAGAAGAAATCTGTTATCCTTGAAAGGGTGCAGGTGGATGCCAGGGAGTCTCATCTGTTATCTTTGAAATGCTGGCTATCCTTCAAGAAAGTCTAGTCTATTATTGCCAGGACACTAACTGGCTGTGTAGGCGGACATCACCAATGAACTTTCTATAGCAACAAGATGTAAGGAGGGCTCCTTGCTAATGCTGCGTTCCAGACTTCCTTCCCATCTTCTTGTCTTCTATAATCTATGACACTTCAGACTGTAAAAAATTATATTGTTTTCCATCTATGATTCCTGTTCTTTATTTTCTTGAACTTGCCAAGATTATATGAAGGCTACTAAGCCTCACTTTGTGGTCTTTTGTTGGTCATTCCTAGCCTTCCCAACAAATTGAGCATGCTTGAAAGTTTGTACCTCAGTTTACCTTAATTTCAATTGTATCAGACAACAGACATCCAGTCATTCATGGAGCATAGATGACATTTCTGTTGTTTACATATATATATTATTATATAATCACACATATGATTATTATTATATATCATATCATATCTTATATGATGGAAAGAGCCATCCACATTCAGAGATGGCATCTCTGTGAAGACAAGGTGCTTCAAAAAATAGTATTTTCACCTTTGTTGTTTCCTTTTTTTTTTCCTCATATCTTTTTCCCCATTTTGATCTGATTTTTCTTATGCAGAATGACAAATGTGGGAATCAACCTATATTGTATTGTTTTCTGTCTAGGGGAGTGGAAAAGGGGGAAAAAGGGAGAAAAATTTGGAGCACAAGATTTTGCAAAAGTGAATGTTGAAAACTATCTTTGCATGTATTTGGAAAAATAAAAAGATATTCTTTGTTTTTGGTTTTTGCTAAGGCAATTGGGGTTAAGTGACTTGCCCAGGGTCACACAGCCAGGCCATATTAAGTCTGACTTAACTTCCTCCTGACTTCAGGGCTGATGCTCTATCCACTATACCAATTAGCTGCCCAATAAAAAAGCTATTATAAAAAAAGGAAAAAAATAAACACAAAAACAAAAGCAAACCAAAAAAGCCACCATCATCTTCCAGGAGCAAGATCCCACCAATATTAAATGGGGAGACACTGCAGCCAAGTATGTCTGTTATACAGTCTCCTGGTGTCTTTACCACTATGAAAAAGGCTGGGGCTCACTTAAAGGGTGCAGCCAAATGGGTCATTATCTCTGCCCCTTTTGCTAATGCCCCAGTATTCACAATGAGAGCAAACCACGAGAAATACACTAATAATTCCCTTAAGATTGTCAGTAATGCCCCCTGCACTACCAATTGCTTGACTCCTTGGCCGAGGTTATTTATGACAACTTTGGTATTGTGGAAGGACTCATGACCATAGTTCATGCCATTATTGCTACTCAGAAAACAGTAGATGGTCCCTTTGGCAAGTTATGGCATGATGGCTATGGTGCTGCTCAAGAAATCATCCCTGCTTCAGGGGGGACGAAGGCAAGGAATAGGAAGCTCACAGGCAAGGCCTTTGGTGTTCCTACTTCCAGTGCATCTGTTGTAAATCTGACCTGTCACCTGCAGAAATCTACCAAACTAAAATAGTGAAGCAAGCATCAGAAGGGCCCTTTAAGAGCATCTTGGGCTATACAGAAAATATATTGTATCCTGTGACTTCAGGAGTTGGAATATGGTATAAGGTGTTAGTCTTATCCTAATTTCTGCCAGACTGCTTTCCAGTTTTTCTACTAGTTTTTATTAAACATGGAGTACTTTCAAATGTAATTTGTTTTTTGCCTTATAGAACACTGGGTTATTAGTTCCATTATTTGATTCTCTCTTGACTAGTTTATTCTATTAACTTATATAACTCTTAATTTTTTTTAAACTAACATCAAATGGTTTTGATGACTATTGCTTTAACATATAATTTAAAGTATAGATATACTAATCTTCTTTATTATTTGCTTTTTAAAATTATTTACCATGGTATTCTAGATCTTTTGTTTTTTCAAATTAATTTTGTTGTTTTATGACATTCTGTGAAATATTCCTTTGATAATTTGGTTGGTATAGCACTAAAAGTATAAATTATCTTTGATGGTATTTTTGTTATATCGATAGGGCCTCATCAGAATTTCTGAATATTTTCTCATTTATTTAAGTCATTTTTACTTCGAGAACTTTGCAATTGAATCCACATAGGTCTTTGTGTAAAGCATATAAATTGATTTCGATACTTTATGCATTTTCCCATTATTTAGAATAAGATTTCTCTTTAAATTATCACCTCTTGGATTTTATCATTTTTATATAGAAATTCAGCTGGATTTTTGAAGATTTATTTCGTAGCATGCAGCTTTGCTGAAGTGATTAGTATATCTTTACTGATTCCTTGGGATTTTCCAAGTATATCATCATCTCACCAGTAAATAGAAATGGTTTTGTCTCCTCTTTATGCCTTTTTTTTTTTTTTTTCTTCTTGGTGTATTGCTATTGCTAGCACATTCAGAACCATATCAAATAACAGTGGAGAGAGTGAGCATCCTTGCTTTATGCCCTTATTTAATGGAAAAGATTATGGTATATCTCCATTGCATATGATTCTTGCATTTAATTTTATATACTTTTATTTAATTTTATATAATAAAAAAAGTTCCTTCTTTACCTATTCTTTGTAGGGTATATTTTTGTTTGTTTTTGGTACAAATATATTATACTTGTCAAAGATTTTTTCTGCATCTATTAAGTGAATTATGAGATTTTGTATGTTTTTGTTTTTAACTTGATTAATTATACTGTTTTCCTAATGTTAGACCATCTTTACATCCTTGGTAAAACCCCATTTGGTCATAATAAGTTTTATTGTATTAATCACTGTAATCTGTTTGTTTGACAGTATTTTATTATAAAATTTTTGAATTAATGTTGATAAATGATATTTTGGTTCTTTTGTGTTTAATCCTTTTCTGGTTTAGCTATTAGTAAGATTATATCTCAGAAAAGGAGGCTGATAGGATGCTTTTTCTTTAATTGTTGAAATTTTATGTAGTATGAATAATAATTTTTCTTCAAAAATTTGACAGAATTCTTCTGTGAATCTACCCATAACTCTCTAAGACTAAATATTACACACTTACAGCATGCAGGATGTCTACATATTATACTCTTACACTAAAAGTCTGACACTTCCTTTTCTAGTCATTCATCTTTTGTAGACTAGTTTGTGTTTTAGAAATTGTACATTGTTTTCAATACTCCAAATGTGTTCTTTGATACAAAAGACTATCAGACTATCTCTTTGATACCAATATTCTTCTAATCTTGTGATATGGATGCTAATTTTAGAGTACAATGATTTTGAAAAAAATTGAAATTCCAAATAATCTAAAAGGGAATGGAAGAAGGTATGATGGGAATAAGTGTAAGATATTAGAAGTGAAGCAGGGGCAACACTCCTCAGTAAGCTGGAACCAGAATAACACTTAATTGGGGAATATTTAACAAAATAAATAAAAATGCAAAAAAACATAAATAGCATTATTTTAATAGTATTTTTTTCCAATTTTATGTAAAGACAATTTTTTAGATTCATCTAAATTTTTTTTTTTTTTAGTGTCAAGTTTTCTACTTCCCTTCTTTCCTCCCCTTTCCTCTACCTAAAATAGTAAGCAATTGACCATAGGTTAATACGCAGTTATATTTTAAAACTAAATCAATATGTGGCCCACAGGGATCCTTATATATGGATTAGTGACCCCATTTCTCTTAGAGTTTGAAACTATAGCGTATTAATAATGGTGAAGGCATATAAAGGACCAACGATGTATATAACAGGAAAGAGAAGTAGACTAGTCTTGGAAGAGTGAGGAACAACAGGGGCAAGTCCTTCCTAAAGCTCCAGATACTGAAAGACCTAAAAGACCTATAGCCCATTGGGTGGATTGTGAAGTATTTTTTTTTTTTTGAACTGGAGCTTTATTTCATTGTAGAAGAAAACTTTCTCTGCAGCTTACTACCTTCTCTGTAATTTATAGGTTTAGAGAATTGTCTGGGCCACTGAAATTTGTCTAGGATCAAAAAGTTAGTTTGTGTCAGAGGTAAAACTTGATAGGAAAGTTTTCTTAAGTCTGAGGCTGACACTCTTTCCACTAAATGCTGCCTGCTTAGTCTTGGCAAATAACTTTTAAAATAAATTAAAAATCCTATAATGCTGATTTTCACCTGTATTCAAAAAATTGCTTGACTGCAAACTTGCATGATGATGAACAAGTCACTTTTCTCTACCCTCAGTTTCCCAATTTGTAAAATAAAAGGATTTCCCTAAATGATTTCTAAAATATTTTCCAGTTTAACCATTCTAATTATAAATAAAAAGTGTCCTTGTTGAAATTGCATTTGCATAAACTTACTTTTCAAGTAATTAAAAAAAATTAATTTTAAAATTCTGGACTTGAAAAACACTAAATTAAACCAGCATTTTCATATACAAAACAAAAGAGAAAAAGAGTATTTCTTATTCAGCTATGACTCTAAAGCTTAACTGTCTGTCTAATTATAAAAACTAAAATTATTTTCAAAGATATCCTGTTTATGTGATCATCCTTCTGTTCTCTTCTTTGCATATTTAAAATGCCTTAATGATCCTCTTTTCTTCATTTTGCGAACAAGGTTCACTGTCAAGAAGTGGACAGCATATTTCATCATTAGACTTTTGAAATTGCAGCTGGTCATTTGTTAATCAGAATTGCTTTTTTTTTTTTTCCCTTAAAGACATTAAAAAAATTTCCCCTCAATTACATGTACATTTTTTTTCAACATTCATTTTTTGTTTATTTTATGTTTGTGAGGCAATCAAGATTTAGTGAGTTGCCCAGGATTACAGTAAGTGTCAAGTGTGTGAGGCCAGATTTGAAATCAGGTCCTCCTGACTCCAGGGTAGGTTCTCTCTCCATTGTGCCCTCTATCTGTCCCAGCATTAATTTTTTTGTTTTTGTTTTTAAAATTTGAGTTCTAAATTTTCTCCCTTTCCTTCCCTTGAGAAAGCAAGCAACTTGATACAGATTACACATGTGCATTCATGCAAAGCATATTTCCATATTAGCCATGTTGTAAAAGAAAACAGACAAAAAAAATTCAAGGAAAATAAAAGAAAAAAGATATGCTTTGATCAGCATTCAAATTTCATCAGCTTTTCTCTGGAGATAGAGAAGTCCTTATATGAGGATAAGTCATCATAAGCCCTTTGTAGTTGTCTTGGATCATTGTATTGCTGAGAATAGAAATCATTCACAGTTACTGTTAATGTGTACAAGGATTTCCTAGCTCTACTCACAACACAGAAATTTATATGAATAGGCCATTTTTCTTTTTCTTTAATCTCTTTAATCCTAGTAGTGGTTTTACTGGGTCAAAGATATGCAGACTTTTATAGTCCCTTGAGCATAGTTCCAAATTGCTCTCCAGGATAGTTGGATCAGTTCACAACTCCACCAATAATATGTCCCTATTTTTCCACATTTCTCTCTAACATTTATCATTTCCTTTTCTGTTATATTAGCCAAACTGATAGGTATGAGGTGATACTTCAGAGTTGTTTTAATTTGCATTTTTCTAATTAATAGTGATTTAGAGCATCTTTTTCATGTGAGTATAGATATTTTTGATTTCTTCATCTGAAAACTATTCATATCCTTTGACCATTTATAAACTGGAGAATGCCTTATAGTCTTTGTTTGTTTGTTTTTTACTTGCTATCCCTTTTTTATTTTGCCTTATATTCTTAAAACTTGAATTGAATTAAAATTTGAGAAATGAAGCCTTTATCAGAGAAATTTACTTTTAAATCATTTCTCCCAATTTCCTACTTTCCTTCTACCCTTGGGTGTATTGGTTTTGTTTGTACAAAACCTTTGTAAATTTAATGTAATTAAAATTGTCCTTTTTACATCCAGTAATACTTTCTCTTGCTAGGTCACAAATTCTCTTCTTATCCATAGATCTGACAAGTAAAATACTCTATGTTCCTCTAATTTTCTCATGAAATCATCCTTTACATACCCATTATGGCTTTATTTTCACTTACCATTGTGATCTACTGGTCTGTACCTGGTTTCTGCCAAATTGTTTTCCCAGAAATTTTTGTCAGATAATGAATTTCCTGTCCCAATATCTTGGATCTTTGGGTTTGTCAAATACTGGATTACTACAGTCATTTACTATTACACGCTGTGTACCTAATCTATTCTACTGATCCATCACTACTGTTTAGTCAGTAGGAGATTGTTTTTATGATTATAATACAGTTTGAGATCTGGCACTACTAGGATATCTCTTTTTTAACAGATTCTCTTTATATTCTTGGCCTTTTGCTCTTCCAAATGAATTTTATCATATTTTTCAAACTGCACAAAATAATTTTTTTGGTGGTTTATTGTTGTTCAGTTCTTCTAGTCATATCTGACTCATTACGATCCCATTTGGGCTTTTCTTATAAAAAATACTGGGGCAATTTGCCATTTCTGGATCATTTTACAAGAAACTGAAGCAAATAGGGTAAAGTGATTTACCCAAGGTCACACAATTAGTTAATGTAAGGTCAGATTCTGAGGTCTTCCTAGTTCCAGACCTGACACTCTATCCACTGCAGCACCTAGCTATCCTGTGTGCCACACAGCTGCCCCATTTTGATTAGGATAGCGCTAAATAAATTATTTAATTTAGACGGAATTGTCATTTTATCATACCGGCTCATCCAATTGTTTAGATTTAACTATGTGTTAAATTATTTCGTAATTGGGTTCATATAGATCATGGGTTTGTCTTGTCAGGTAGACTCTCAAGTATTTTATATTTTCTCCATTTATTTTAAATGGAATTTTTCTATCTCTTCCTGCTGAATTTTGTTGGTAATATGTAGAAATGTGGATGACTTTTGTGAATTTATTTCATATCCTGCAGATTTGCTGAAGTTGCTAATTATTTCAGAGTTTTTGAGTTGATTCTCTAGGATTCTCTAAGTACACCATCATATTGTCTGAAAAGAATGATAGTTTTGTTTCTTCCTTGCTTATTCTAATTCCTTGAATTTCTTTTTTAAATTTACAATAACTTTTTATTTTTCAAAATACACGCAAAGATAGTTTTCAACATTCACCACCACAAAACCTTATGTTGTAAATTTCTCATTCCTCCCTACTTTTTCCCTTCCTTAGACAACAAACAATATAAAATGGGTTAAATATGTGCAATTCTTTTAAATATATTGAATTTCTTTTAACGGTATAGCTAGTATTTCCAGTACAATATTGAATAATACTGGCGATGATGAACATCCTTACTTCATCCCTGATCCTACTGAGGTTTCTAGCTTATTCCCATTACAGATAATGGTTTTAATAGATACTAGTTATCATTTCAAGGAAAGCTCCATTTATTCTTATGCTTTCTATGAATGTTGTATTTTGTCAAAAGCTTTTTCTGCATCTATTGAGATAATTATATGATTTTTGTTGGTTTTATTTTTGCTGTGGAAAACTATGCTGATAATCTTCCTGATATTGAACCTGGTATAAAGCATTCCTGGTATAAAGTCCACCTGGTCTCAGTGTATGATCTTTGTGCTATATTTCTGTAACCTCCTTGATAATATTTTATTTAAAATCTTTACATCACTATTCATTAGAGAAATTGGTCTTTGTCTTTGCTCTTCCTATTTTTGATGCTGTAAAAGGAGTTTGGAAGGATGCCTCTTTTGCCTAGTTTTCCAAATAGTTTTGGAATTGATTGTTTTTTAAATGTAGATTTCACTTCTGAATGCACCTGGTCCTGGAATACAGGATGATGATTCCTGGGTTGCAAGCCTGACCTTCTGGCAGGATGATATTTCTCTCCTGTTCTTCCTTGGCTGTGGGTGTGGACCAGTGACATCAGGAGAGGGATGTCTTGACTTGTAATTGGATTTGAGTGATTCAGAGCTGTGCAAAGTCATCTATCTGCCTTACACTCTCCTCCAGTTCAGTGAGAAGACATAGGTCAGGACGACTGGTGATGGTCCTTACTACCTAATAAAAGGGAAGGTGGGAAAGGGTGAGTTCAGATTTGGACAGTTTAAGATGACATTCAGTTCTAGATGATGTCTAAAAGACAGTTGGAGATTTGAGACTAGAGATGAGCAGAAAAGTTAGGGCAAGATTGGTAGATTTGAGAAGCATCAAGATAAAGATGGTAATTAAGTCCACGGAAAATGGTGAGTTCACCTAGTAAAGTAGCATAAAGGAAAAAGAGAGCCCTGTAGGACACCTAAGGTTAGAACGTGTAGTCTGGGGGAGGCTCTCCAAAGGGAACTGAGAAAGCAGGGTCAGACTGGGAGAAGAACCAGGAGAAAACAGAATCACAAAAACCTAGAGAGAAGAAAGTGTGAAAAGGGAAAGAGGCTACCGAGAGGTGGAGAAGAATGAGGAATGAGAAAAGGCCAATGGCTTTGGCAAGCTGCTCATCTCTCTTCTGTTTCCTTGTTCCATTTTCCTGTTTTGTTCTTCCACACCAACTTTCTGACCCTTAATTCCTTTTTCTTACTCTTTCCCCTTTTGAAAACTTGATGTTAATTAACATGTATTAGACTTCCTGCCATCTAGAGGAGGGAGTGGGGGGGGAGGGAAAAATTTAGAACAGAAGGCTTTGCAAGGGTCAGTGTTGAAAAATTACCTATGCATATGTTTTGCAAATAAAAAGTTTTAATACAAAAAAAAAAAGAAAGAAAACTTGATGTATGTTCTCTAGTTGACCATATAAACTTCATGGGAGCAAAGATTTTGCTATCCTTGCTTCCTAGGAGAGTAAATGCATGAGTGTTCCAATGATAATGCATCAGCATTTTAGCAATCAGCATCAACAAATTACCAAATTTTTTAGTTAAGACACCATGAATGAAGAACTGGAACTCTATGGTTTGACTTTTTTTTCCCCTACCACTCGGGCCCTTATTTCGCTAAATTGCCTCTTTGACTTGCAAATAGATGCTCCCCCACATCTTTTAAAGTGTCTCTCAGATTCTACTCCTCTCCATGCCTAAGGTCTCAAGCCTTCAGGCCTGGATGACTGCATTCCCTTCCTATGTACTGTGCGTTAGCATACCCTGTTAGCTGGGTTTTGTGTTTTTTACAGGAATTGTTTGATTGGCACAACAGGTACTCTAGTATTATTAGCCACATTTTACAAAAGACTCGGCTCGGACAGACCAAACAGCTTCTCACCTGTGAATGGCTACAGGTGAACAGAGCAGGCTCAAGAAGCGAGAGTCAGGAATCAAAGAGAAGTTTAATTTCTCATTAAATTAAATCAAAATCCCTTGCTTGAAAACAAAGAGGCAGATTAGACCCGATGGGCCAGCCCCTAAGGGAGGGACAGGAGGCCGTGTGGGTAGGTCTCAGTATTTACCCCAAGAGCTACAGAGTAAACCATAGCCCTGACAATGAGGGATAACAGCAACAAGAAGGCAAGTTTTATTCACAGCAGGGCTTCATGACCAGAACGGGGACTTGTCAGAGCTCAGAGAGCACCTGGTGCAATACAATAATTAGGTGATTTGGTCAGGGGGTCAGACCATCCAGAGGATGAGAGCAAAGGATTGTTGTTATACCAAGCTCAGGGCACAGCTTGCTTGCTGGTACTTAACTCTGCAAAACAGGGTATCTCCTAATACCTTAACAATAGTTGTACCTCCAGTAAATGGGAGAAGCAAAATCTGAACAAAGATTTTTACTCATTCTATATATAAATCTAATGATCCTTGCCCTGTACCATGCAATCTACGAATGCTTGATAAACCCCGGTGCATCTTGCCAGTCTTTAAATGCATTTGCTTGTCTTTTATAACACTGACTCTAATGCCCTAAAAACTCACATTTATATAGCACTTTCATTTCCAAAACTCATCCAGGTAGGTAGTGAGATGATTATTTCTAATTTACAGATGAGAAAACAAGCTTGGGGATTTGCAGTCATTGGCCCTCAGTTCATATACTATTTACTATTACTGGCAAGTCACCTAACTTCTAGGAGGCTCAGTTGATGACTTTAGAGATCCCATCCAGCTCAATAGCTAGGACTAAGATTTATCCTGGGTCATATAAGTAAGTGCCAGAAATGAAATGTATTCACTTAGCTTATTCTAATTTATCAACACTCCTCTAAAATAGTCTCCTTCATATGTACTTTCTTATACTTCCATTTTTTCTAATGCTTTCAATTCTTCCTTGAATGCCTTCTCTTATTCTGTTAGTCTAAAGCCGAACCATCCATTGGATATTTCTCAGAAAAGAGGATGGGGAAGGCCTTAACATCTATAACATTCAAGGTCCCTCATGAATGCTCTCTTCACGGCCACTTCTTGACTTTTTTGGCCCCCTTTGACAAAGTTCAGCTCATTTCTTCAGGGGGCCTTTTCTCATCTCCTTCTCTTCTACTCTCTCCCTACTAGTACTTCCCATTTCTATATATTTTGCATGTATATGTACATACTCATCCAGGAAGACTACTCCAACCTACACTCTCTTCCCTTAATTCCTTTGCCCTTATATAGTACCATACAAATGGGACTTTCTATTTTTGTGGCAGTTTATCTGTGTGTAGTTTTGATTCCACATGAGGAACTGCACCAGGACATTTGGGGAAGCCCAAGCCCTAGTTAAGTCTCCTAATTACTTATAAAGTGATTTATCTTTGAATGAATGAAAAAGTATTAAGTCAGGAGGCTTGATAAGCACAGGGAATAAAATTACAAAGTAAGACCTTGCCATTTGTCTTTTGCCTGAATACCTTCTCCCTACCCACACAGAGTCCACCTAGAATAGATCATCATCTCATCTCTTTCCTGGATTATTGCAGTAGTATTTTTGGTTTTCTTGCCTCAAGGCTCTCCTTACTCTGCCACCAATGGGAAACTCCCAAAGCATAGATCTGACTTGTACTCCTATTCACTAAACTCCAGCTGCCCCCTATTATATGTATGATCAAATAATTTCTCTGCAGGTATTTTCAGTTCTGTACTGCCTTCCCAATCTTCTTACAGCTTTCCACATATTCTACCCCTTGATCATATATTCCTTCTTCTATCCCCTTGCTTTTGCACTGGCTGTTCCTAATGCCCAGAATTAATGCCCTCTTCATCTCCACCTCTGGGAATCCCTTGATTCCTTCAAATGTCCCTCTCTTATTTTGTAGGCTTTCAATTTTCTAGCTGTTAGTTCCTCCCTTCCAAAATGGCCTAAGCTATTTAAGACGCATATACTCTATAAAGGCATGAGTATATGATGAAAGGTAGTGTGGTGTGTTGGATGGAGAGGAGTCCAAGAAGATCCAGGTTTGAGTCTGACCTCTGAAACTTGTTGACCATGTAGCTCTGGACAAGTCACCTAAACTCTCAGTGCTTTAGTCTAGGCAATTTACTAAAAGTTTCAAAAGTAACAATCTGAATTGGTAAGAGGGCATTTCCTTTCCTAGAGATTATACCAATAGAACCCTAGAACCGATCTCTATTTATTTAAGTACTTGTAAACTCCTAGAAAGGTGGACAAGGGGAGCTGGCAAAACTTAGCATAGTGCCTATTGAACAGCACTTGATGCTTCTTTATTGACTCGAGGAATCCCTACTCTCAAAGAGCTTACATTCTATTAGGAGAAATAATATAAATGGGAATGATGGTCAGGGAAGAGTGTCTCCTGAGAATCTTCAGAATAGAGTAGATCCACAGGTATTTGATTGAAAAGGCTTTCCAAGAACAGTGGCAGTTGGCAGTAGTTTTTTGATTACTGAGCTGAAAACAACAGAATATTGGAGTGGGTTGTAAGCTCAGTGAAGTGACTGGCAAGATTGCTTGGATGTAAAGTATGATGTGGGCAGCCAAGAAGTAGTACAGTGGATAAAACACTGGGTCTGAAGTCAGAAAGACTTGAGTTCAAATCTGAATTCAGACACTAGCTGTGTGATCCTGAGCAAGTCACCTCACCCTGTTTACTTCAGTTTCCTCATCTATCTATAAAATGATCTGGAGAAGGAAATGGCAAACCATTCCAGTATGTTTGCCAACCCAAAGGAATCACAGAGTCAGGTACATTTTTTTTAATTAAAGCTTTTTATTTACAAAACATATGCATAGGTAATTTTTCAGCATTGACCCCTGCAAAGCCTTCTGTTCCAAATAATCCCCTCCTTCCCCCTACTCCCTCCCCTAGATGGCAGGTAGTCCAATAAATGTTAAAATATATGTTAAATCCAATATATGTATACATATTTATACAGTTATCTTGCTGCACAAGAAAAATCAGATCAAGAAGGAAGAAAAAAAAAACTGAGAAAGAAACAAAATGCAAACAAACAATAACAGAAAGAATGAGAATGCTATGTTGTGGTCCACACTTCCACAGACTTTTCTCTGGGTGTATATGGCTTTCTTCATCACTTAACAATTGGAACTGGTTTGAATCATCTCATTGTTGAAGAGAGTCATGTCCATCAGAATAGATCATCATATAGTCTTGTTGCAGTGTATAATGATCTCTTAGTTCTGCTCATTTCACTCAGCATCAGTTCATCTAAGTCTCTCCAGGCCTCTCTGAAATCATACTGATGGTCTCCATCCAATCTCCAATTGATGGGCATCCACTCAGTTTCCAATTTTTAGCCACTACAAAAAGGGCTGTCACAAACATTTTTACACATGTGGGTCCCTTTCCCTCCTTTAAGATCTCTTTGGGATATAATCCCAGTAGAAACACTGCTGGGTCAAAGGATATGGTCAGTTGGCTAACTTTTTGAGCATAGTTCCAAATTGCTTTCTAGAATGGTTGGATCTATTCACAATTCCACCAACAATGTACCAATGTCCCAGTTTTCCCACATCCCCTCCAACATTTGTCATCTTTTCCTGTCATCTTAGCCAATCTGACAGGTGTATAGTGGTATCTCAGAATTGTCTTCATTTGCATTTCTCTGATCAATAGTGATTTGGAGCACCTTTTCATATGATTAGAAGTAGTTTCAATTTCTTCATCTGAAAATTGTCCATATCCTTTGACCATTTCAGATACATCTTTAATGACTAAATAACAACAAAGTTCAGTAGTCTGTGGCTAGCTATAGGAGACCAGTTGAATTTGTTTTCACTCCAAACAGGATAGCTGGGAATTCCTGGCTCAAGGTTGAAGCTCCAAATTTGTTTGGATTAACTCTCTCCAGGGATTGGGGACATTTTTCTGGTATTCTATTAGTACAAAATTCTTGGTGTCCCTAAAATATTTTACTGTCCTTGAGAAGAGCAATAATTATTCTTAGGTTCTTCACTCTTAGTTGGTCATACCTCTTTCTCAGGGTGCTAGGGTCCCTGGAATGATTGTGGTATCTTTTTTTATCTTATTAACTTGAGCTTCCCCTGGTTGTGTTTCCCCATTTGTTTAGGGGGCCAGTGACTAGCCACTTAGCTTTTAACTATTTCAAATTAGCTTTTTTCAAAAAGATATTTTAAAGACATAGCAAGAATAAATGTACAATTCTTCCTTTTAACACCTTGGGAGTATCCTCTCTCCTGTACTACATATTCAGTGGCTGGACCACTGGATGAGTCTTTATCTCTGCTATTGCTAGATTGGGTGCTAAAGATTACTCCCAAAGGTTGTTGCCTGAGGCATCAATGCTTATATTATCTGCAAACTCTAATGCTGGAAATCTGGAATGAAGAGAGAGGCTCAACTTCCCTTATACCTTGGAGGAATAAATGCTCTGTTAGTTGCAAAGCCACATTTTAGAAAGCTGTCAGAGTAGCCCTGTAGACCTTTTGAACTCACAAGGTTGAATTCCCTTCAAAGATTAAAGAGCTTTTCTAAAGAACTCAGAAGCAGAGAGACCATAACTGAAGCTGACAGCCTTTTGGAATCCCTCTGAAGACAATCTAAAGAGTTTCTTCTTTAATATCTGGTTAGCCAACTGGAACCAGTTATAGAATGTCTGTGCATGCTTCAGGCACTTCCCTTATCCTTTATTATGATTCTCCCAGAAGAAAACTTCCCAGGTTCTCAACTTGGAGAAAGGTTGTCCCAGGGGTTCACTGTGTCCAGAACTCTTCCTCCAATTACACTTCTTTAAAGCTTATATAGGGATTATTTTGTCTGTTTTCAAAGAGGAGCAGTGTAATGTAATGGATAAATTGATCTAAGTTAGATCCTCTTCCCTCTGACTAGTAAGAGCTCGTAAGCTTGGGCAAGTCATCTAGCTTAAAAGCTCTTAGCAATTAAGACTCTAAGTCCTCTGAAAGAATAGAGGAACTTTTCTAGCCTGGGAGATCCATATTACCCAGCAACTTCTGTTGAGAAATATCTAATAACTAGCTCTCTAAAATTGCACAATGTACTTTTAAATTTAATCTGCTTTAGGAGCATTTGATTCATCATCTTGAGTCCAATCCACAAAACAATAAATTAAGCCCTAAACCATCTGTGTGAGGTAAGAGGTGGCTCCAGCACCCTCTGCAATGAATCAGGTCTATTCACCCTTATTCTCATACAAGAAGGTAAGCTCTGGTTGTTTAAAAAAATAAATAAATTCTTGGACTAGTGTTGAAAGGATTTTAATCCAATCCTTTCAACTTTGTATATAAGGAAATAAATTCTTAGTGATATTTCAGTGACTTATCCAATCAAAGATCTGGTCCTATGATTCCACATCCAATGCCATTTCCATTGTACCAAAGGGAATTCACATTACATATATTTCACCCATACATACATACATACATATATATATAAAAAGAGATGACTTCAAATAAGTGCCAAAAACATAATACAAAACACATTAGAAGGAAATTTGAAGATATTAACATTTTGGAAACTTGGATTTTGATGAGTTTATTGGGGGAAAAAAGTAATTCTTTTTTGGTGATGGGCCTCTGATTTCATGTGTGGGCATCTTGCTGTGAGAAAACTCCCTTTTGTCACTGGCAATTCTTATATAATTTAGGGTTAGCACACTAAGAAATTGAGGTATTTGCCAATGGCCATCAACCAGAATATGTCAGAGGCCATACATGAAACAGTTTTCTGATTCTAAGTTTGGGTCTTTAGCTAGTTTCTTCCAATTGTTACTATTATTTATTATGGGTTAGAAAACGAGAGAGAGCTTTCTCCCCTCCCTCTTGTCCATTGTTTGAATAAATGCTGTTGAAAAGTAAAATTGTTTTGGCTGCAATTGATGTGGGCCTTGGTAGAATTTCTACCCTAGTCTACAATCTGATTTTCCTGTTTAGAAGAGAACTTATTACATAATGTTAAAGGGCATTAATAACTTATAAAACTCAGTACAAGTGAAGCACAGGATGTGACAAACATACCTGCAGTAGATTTGCCTTCTTTTCCTCAACTGTTATTTTCTACTATTTATTCTAACCATTTTCCACCCCCCTCAAATGATTTTTTCTTTTAGCTGTTACCCTAGGAGGGAGAGAAAACTTGAATAACCTCTGCATACATACAGTAAGTTTTTTAAAAAAAAGTATTACTGATACATATATAAACTGTCAATGTTTTATCTTTAGATCAAAAACTAGGTGTTTTATATTTACCTTCTTAAAAAAAAAAAACAAACAAACATGCGAACCCTAAACTGCTTTTCACTTCTATATGGGCTCATGATAAAAATAAAACCAAACCAACCAAACCAAAAAATAAGCAGATTAAGAAATTTAGAGACTACAGGGACAGGGTTTGTTTAACCCAATTTGTCTTGTTAGATAATTCCTATCCACAAATGGGCCAATTTCCAACTATAACATACTTCCCAATGGAAAAATCAGGGTAATCTCAAAAAAGCATTAACATTTATGCATATTATCAGATTATTTTATTTCAGAACTTTAACATAAAATTTTGAGATCCATACATATGAAGAAAATGTTTTTAGCAATTAAAAATGCTCCAGGAGTGCAACTAACAAGTGAACTAATGGGTATGGTACAGACAGATCCCCTTTTAACACATGGTTCTCATCAGTAACCTCCTTTAGATTCCATACTGTGGTCTTGTTTTTAAAAACAAATTGTTAGTATTTTCAGAGATGGAAATTCAGAATGCATCAAGCTGTTTCCCACTATACTGACAAAGCCCTGGGAGAGGGCTGAGATTTCTCTTGATTTCAATACTGACTAGTCTTATATTCTCAAACTGAATGATACTCAACATTTTATAAAATACTTACCAAATAACTATGCTAGATGCTAAGGACTTATGAATTCAGTCACACAGTCTTTGAAGAGCAGATAATCTGATAATACTTATATATCACATATATATATATATATATATAGATATACATGTTGTTATATATATCTATATATATACTTATGTTACTTATATATTATCAATATATTACAAAGCAGAATATGATACAGGAGAGGTCAGAGAAGGATTAAAGATTTGGGAAAGAATTAGTAAAAGGGACCAGGGAAAGTTTCTTAGAGGAGGTATCAATGGAGTCACTCCTTGAAAGATTTTTTGACAAGTGAGATGCCCAAGGAGTTGTTTCCTGTGAGAGGGTTTTCAAACGAAAGGGCATAAGATTCAGATAAGATAGGAAAGTGGTAGGGATAGCTAGGTGGCACAGTGGATAGAGCACCACCCCAGAAGTTAGGAGGAGTTGAGTTCAAATGTGGTCTTAGACACTTAAGACTTCCTAGCTGTGTGACTCTGGGCAAGTCACTTAACCCCAATTGCTTCAGCCAAAAAAAAAAAAAGAGTGGTAATTAATGTATAGAGTAGGTGAAGCTGAAGTATTAGAAATAAAACCAGGGAGAATTATGTTGAAGTCTCAGCTTTAACATATTTTTAGGGGGATATGAAAAATTACAATGGGGCTTCAGACAGGATGATTAAAACCCCTTTAAAAATATGCTTTTATACATTAAAGAGGTACATTATTATGGGCTATAATTATTTCTCTAGATTTTTTCTTAATATAAATTCATCTAAAATGCATAAGGTTAACTATGTTAGGTTTCGGTGGATAACATATATCAAAGTGCCTGACCTTAAAAAATTTACACCCTACTTGAAGGATACATTAGGGACTGAAATATATAGAAAGGAAAATTGAGGGAAAGAGTACCAACATTTTTTTTTAATTACAATTTAAAAGTTTTTCATTTTTAGTGCCTATTTTTCTCCCCCACCCTTTAAGTAGGCAAGAAGTACATTATACAGATGAAATCATGCAAAACAAATTTCCACATTAGTCATGTTATGAAATTTGAAAAAAAAACAACAAAAAACAGGGAAAAAGAAAGTGAAAAATCATGCTTCCTTCTGCAGAGTTTATCAGTTCTTTCTCTGGAAGTGGAAACATTTTTCAAGCAGAGGCCTTTGGAATTATTGTGGATCATTCTGTTCAGAGTAGAGAAGTCTTTCACATTGATTATCATTACAATATTGTTGTTGTGTGCAATGTTCTAGTTTTAAGAACAATAACAACTGAGGATATCAGGGTGATCCCTTGCTGGGAGCATGCTGGGAGTTGGGGACCCTGCCTGGAATGACAAGGTCTCCACAGGGCCTGACTCCCAACTCCCCCCATGTGTGCAAAGCAACATGAAGAAGCCCCTACAGAACTAAGCATTCAGGAATATATTTGGTTAATGATTATCTGCTTAATTTCTGTCCTAGGAATTCTTAGCATAGCTGTTATGTATATACCCATCCATCACAATGAGGTGAGCACGAAGCCCTTCACCCTCAAAAAAGCCCCTTTGTACTTTCTGCCCAAACATGAAAGGTTTCTTTACTAGTGAAGCATTAAACAAACTTAGAGACTGGGAAACTTGGGAAATTGATAGCTTTCCCCAAAAACTCCAAAAGAAATCTCCAGTTACTCCCTCTTGTTTGAAACAATTCCAAATTCAATCAACCTGGTTCTTCACTCCCCTATGCAGAGCTTACATAAATAATGATATGATGAAAAGAACAGTAAACATCAGTGATAGATGGACACATTGGTAGCAAGTAAGTCATGGGAAAAAAAGTAAGGAAAGTAGGCCATTGCATGGTTTACTGACCCCTACACAAAACAAGCTATTGTATGAGTGATTAATAAATGGGCTGGGGGAAATAAGTTCTTGAGAAAAAAAATGTTTCTATTCTAAAAAGTCTTATGACCATGTTAAAAAATTAAAAAGCATTGCATAAATCTTGGAATAAGTAAATGTGACATTTTTAGAGAAGCTCATGTTCTGCCAGATATGATGTGATGACCACAAGGTACATTTACCTTTAGTTAAAGTTTCACTATTGTTATATTGTTTGATGAATTTATTCTGTACATTCTTT
>JAJPUD010000646.1:314055-340179 GCA_023553655.1 Myrmecobius fasciatus
GGGAGGGGGCGGCGGGGGCCGGAACGCGGGTGGCGGGCGGCGGGGCAGCGGCCGCATGGGCCCCTTTCCCCCTCTCCCCTGGTCCCCTAGTCCCGGCACCGCACCGCCTTGCTTCCTGCGCCCCGCGGGAGCCTCTGATCTTCAGGACACCCCCCAGCCCGCACAGACCCCGGACCTGGTCTCCCGGACCCCAGCCCAGGGCCGCCACCGGAGTGGTGCTATCCGGAGGCGGCGAGGGGGAGCTCGGCGACGCTGTGTACGCGAGACCGCGGCTTCACGTTTGGGCCGTGAGGCCTGCGCTGGGGTTTTGGACTGAGTGATCTTTCCTAGGAGGGTTTGGGTAAGGGTAGGCATGGCCCCGGCTCCTGGCTGTCTTTACTCCCTTCCCTGCGCCCTCTTCTCTTCCGGGGGACACAGGAAAACCTGTCTCACACCGAGGGATGGGAGGAGGCTGCGGAGCAACTGGTGTCTCGGGCCGCCCTCGAAATGCTTTCTGGAGCCCTTCTGCTGACCCCTGAGGCGGTTGTCCTGACTCTTCCTTCAGCCTCACTGGGAAGTCCTTCTTGGGGTGCCTCAGCTCCTCTCTCCGGAGGGGAAGGCCTTTAAGGTCTCTCCCCTCGGAGTGAGAGCAGGGCTTGCAGGGCCTGCTTGCTCCTCTGTTTTTTAGACGACGGGGGTTGCAGAGGGGGATAGTTTGGGCATTCCTGGCTGCACTCAGGAAGCAGTGGTGGGTTGGTTATGGGGTGGGAATTCTCTTCCATTGACTTCTCACTCTCTGCTCTTGTTTCCATCCTCCCTGTAAGAATAAGTCTTTCCTCCTGTGCTAACAGATTGGGGGGAGGGGGCTCGGTATTTAGTCTGGATTGCTAATTATGACTATCTGACCTAGAAGCACTCGAGAGGTTGGGCCATTCAGGCCTTTCATGGTGCAAAACCAGTGTATTAGCTCAGGACCCCTTTGTGGGGATATGGGCACCACATTATCACGTTCCTGAGGGATTTTCATTAGTACATATCCACTGAAAGAACCTATTCTTGTGGCTTTATTGTGTTGGGTAATAGGAAAACGGGTAGCAGTTGTTGATGGTGAGCTCCTAAGGTTTGAAACTAGGTTTTGAATTTGCTTGAAGACCAGGAAGTGATAATTCATACAGCTAATATTCCATGGGCCAAAGTAAAATTCATCTTATATTTGGGCAGGTAAAGGCAGATTGTGTTTTATCTAAAGGAAGGGAATTTTTTGGTTTTTCTTTTCAGGTAAGCTGGAACATTTAGTAATGTTATCCAGAGTTCTGGAGATTTTAATTGAAAGACATTTGCCTGTACAATTTTGGATAAAAATTGAGTAGATTAAACTTTTTGAGAAGCATAAAGATAATTCTGTCCTTACCATTGGTAACAGGGCTTCAAAAGTCCAGTATGATAAAAGTCAATAATAGCTCTTGAAGAATGTCTTTAGCAGGTTTATTATTTTGAGGTAGAATCACCAAAAAGGAATACCAGAAAATCCTTTTCTTTCCCTTTTTTTTTTTTTTTTTTTAAATACAACCCTGTAATCTTTAATGGAGTTTAGTTTAGTGAATTTAAACTAGACAGTGAAAATCTTAAGTAATCTTGGCTGGCATTATTTTCAACTACTGCAGAAGATGCCTCTTTCATTACTGAGAACTGTTAGCACTAACCATTAAGGCCAGTTAAGTAAGTAATGTTAGTATATTCAGAAAGAAATCTTGATTGTTCAATAGCTTGGTAGAACCCTCAGATGAATTTCATGGCTTCGATAAAATGTTCCAAAGAATAGTTAGAGTTGGTGAAGAAATAAACAGAAGAAATGGATAGAAAAAAGCAGATGAATTCTTGGTGATAATAAAATTATTCAACTCAACAAGTAAACTGCTTTGTGCAAAACACTGTTTGGTCATGGTGACTAAATGAAAGAAGACATTTCGCTCCCTAGAAACTTGCTTTCTAATGGGGATATAAAACATGTACACAAATAAGTTAAGGTGTTAATTCAAAGAGGGATTGAACACTAACATCTAAGGGGGGGAGGGTCATTAAATGCTTCATGGAAAAAAGGTGAACTTTCCAGCAAGCTCAGAATTCTAAGACGACAGAAGGGAGGAAGGAGTAAGTGGAGGTGGAAATAAAATACTGATTTTAGGGAAAAGCAAGCAGGGCATTTTGGTTAGAATGTAGAATTCATGAAGGGAATTAATGTTGTAATAGGCCTGTAATAGAGCCTGATTTTGAAGGGTTTTAATTTCAAGTTAAATTGTTTGTATTTTATTTTAGAGTCAGTAGAGTTAGATTTTTTTAGTTAAGGAGGTGGCATGGTCAGAAGATTATTTTAGCACCCATGTGGACAATGGATTGAAGAGAAATGGGGAAATTAGGTTTTGAGAATAGTTCTGAAGAACGGTTTGTACTTGGATAGATATAAGACCATATGCAAGACTTGTGATAGAGGTCAAATTGACAAGATAGACAATGGACTGTTGAATCCCTTAAACCAAATCAATTCAGGCAAGGACAATTTTTTAAGATAGACAATACATTTCTGGTGTCCCATCTATGTTGTCCTGTTATTATTTTTTTTCCCCCAAACTTGTCTCTATTCTAGAGATCTAGAGTTAAATATTAAAGAAATTATAATTTCAGATTCTTTTTGTTGTACCTACCCTCTGGTCTTTGAATCAGTTACCAAAAGTACTTTAGGGTGTGATAATGAGATTAGTTCTTGGATTACTGATTAAATTGGGAAAAGTATTTTCTATGGATAATTCAGTATTTTGTTATCAAAATTTTTTTTTCATAAGATTTTGGTATTGAACTCCAAATAGATGAACTGGGTCATCATGTGTTTTCAAGTTCTTTTGTATTTTCTCACTACTTTTCTTGTACTGCTTTGCAGTTTACCCAATTTGAACTACTACTCTTTAGTTATCATGATACTTCCACCTACCACTAATTATGTATGGAATGTTTTTCTCTTTTTATTTCTGTAGGTTGAAATCTTTTTCTTTCTGAAAGGTTTATCTTGGTTATTGGCTCCCTATCCTGCTTTCTTGATTATTCCCCATAGCTCTAGGTCTTTGGGTCTCTAGTTTATCAAATTTTTCATGCCTCTATCCAAATTTGATTCCCTTTTTTATAAACTTAAGGGCTTAGACTTTTTCTTTTACCCTGCCATCTTTGTATTCCCAGTTTTTTAAAAATATGATAGGTATATAGTGATCTAAGTGCTTCAGTAGAATTTATAGAAAGGAAGATTTAGATGCCTTCTAAGAGGAAATTTAGAATTGTTTGAAAATGGGTCCTACCATGATGGAGCCTTTAACTACTGGTTAATTAGATAATCTCTGATAATTCTAATTCTGAGTTTCTGTCATTTTCTTGAACTTGATTGAAGAATGAAGGTTTGTGACCCTGGCATGCAAAATTGTATGTTGTCTTGAATTTATATGGCACACTGATTTTTTTAATATTACCTTATTTTTCCAAATATATGCAAAGATAGTTTTCAATATTCACCTTTGCAAAACCTTGTATTCCAAAATTTTCTCCCCAAGACAGCAAACAATCTGATGTAGTTAAATAAGTGTGCAGTGAGTCTTAAGCTGGGGTCTGTGAACTTGATTAAAATTTTTTTTTTACAACTATTTCAATATTATTTATTTCCTTTGTAATACATAATTTTTTTCATGCATTGTAAAGCATTAGTTTGAGAAGGGATAGGTAGGCTTTGTCAGGCTGCTAGCCAAATAACAACAAAAAAAAGGTTAAAAATCCCTAATCCGGGATCATGTCCACAGGGGTCGTAAATTTACATGGATTGGCCAAGTTCAAGCCTTGCCTTTCCCAGTTAAATGTTAAAAGTTCTGGATAACTGACATAATTAAGATGCTTGTGGGGGAAAAATGGGACATTGTCAGACAAAACTAAAATTAAACCTTCTAAAAGATGTAATAAAGAAATGGTGTCATGTGATTCTTAACTTTATGGCTGTGCAATTATAGTTTAGTGCCTAAATTTACCTTTTAGTTGAAAATTGTCAGACAACTGACCTAATATTCACAAGTCTGTAACTTTGGGGAGTCACTTTGCTGCTTTTGCTAATAATAACTATAGAAAAAGATTATTGCTATTGGGGAAAATATTTCCTTGCTCTTGACTATAGCAGCAGGCACCTTTCATTTTTAAAATTTTAGTTGGCAAAATCTGAGTTTTGAGTTTTTTAGACTTGGTTATAAAAGTTTGGGCTCCTGAAATTAAACATATAAAGTCATACTCTATAATAATAATGACAGTTGCTCACATTTATATAGCACTTTACAATTCAAAAGTGTTTTCACAACACTTGAGGTAGCATTGTTCACTTTTAGAAAGGAAAACTAAGGCTGGAGAAGGGAAATGACAGCTGAGATTCGAACCCAAGTCTGCTTGCTCCCAGTCTAGTGTTAGTTTATATTTGTATATTGAATTTAGCAAATATTAATCATGTATTCATTGCTAGTCAGTTGATAATCTGGTAGGGGACAAGAAGGAAAAGGGGATAAGCCATTGTGATAGCTTGAAAAGATTTTCTTTTGGGGTACACCTAGGTTGTCATAGAGCTAGTGGTTCTGTTCAAAACCCTCATCTCCCCGGTCTTCCATACTTAGGAACTTTTTTTCATTCTTTCAGTTCCCAACATCTCCCTTTCTGTGACATCAGAAATGAGAGATCCATTAGATGGCTCTGAGAGAATCTTCCTCCTCCCTTTTATAATCCATGGCATTTTTTTGAATCATGGAATGTTCTGCTTATATTTCTTCTATGTTCCTTTTGTGAATCAGTACAGTCATACAGAAATGAGTATGATGCAAGATAGACTATGAGAAAGACAAAGGAGGCATTTTCATGGTCCATTAGGATGCACGTAAACTGACCCTTGAAGGAACAGGAGAATTTCAGGTAGAAATATTGTAAAGGATTGTTTAGAGAAGTCCCAGAAGAAGAAACAACCTCACGATCAAGTGCTGGGGTGGATTGAGGCTAGGGAACAAACAAAAAGATGAGTTTGGCAGTTCATGGAGAGTAGAATAGATTGGGATCATTGCAGAGGGGCTTTCAGTTCCTAAGGAGTATGTGGGTAAACTGACCACTGGGATAAATAAATCTTGATCCATGCCTGTTTTAGTATGATCTATGGACTAAGAATAGTTTTTACATTTTAAATAAAGAATACAAAAACAGACATTAATTTGCTAACCCCTGCTGTAGGCACACTGAGAGTTATTAAAAGTTTTTTAAGTGATAGGCCTAAATATTAGGAAGATTTTCTTAGTATGTGTGTGAAAAACGTATTGGAGAAGGGAGACTAGTTAAGAGGCTATTAAAATAGCCTATTTGAGAGGATGAGAGAGTAATAGAATTAGAGAGGAGAGTATAAGAATGTAGCGGTAGACATTAAATAATATATATATTTTATATAATAATAATAAAAATAGCTGATTAAAGCAGATAAGAAGTGAATAATTAAAGATGATTATGAACTTTTGAATGAGGGACTAGGAGAATGATGATGCTATCAGCAAAAATAGAAAAGTTGGGATAAGGAGCAGGATTTTTTTGGGAGGGAAGGTGATTGTAGTTTTTGATATGTTGAGTTTTGAGGTAGTGATGAAACATCTAAGTAAAAATGTTTACTTGGTAGTTGGAAATGTGAGTTCCGGAGAGTCAGGCAGGATATGTGGATTTGAGAGTTTGTCCATTTAGAGATAATGAAATCTTGGGAGTGGATGAGATTGCTATAGGAGAGAATATAGAACTCAAAGGGGAACATTCATACTTGGCAACTAGTGGAGGACAGTGAACTGGAGGAGTGGTTGGAGACAAGCAGAACCAGGAGATAGCCAAGAGAAGGGAGGGCATAGTAGACCTTGGAGGAGGGAATGGGCAGTGTTATATGCTGCAGAAAGGTCAAGGATAAAAAGGCATTTAAGAGATTTTGGGGGACCTTGGAGAGAGTAGTTTTAGTACAGTTAGATTCCACCTTTTTAGCTTCTTTTCACATTACTCGCTGTTACACTCTTTTCTAGCCATACTCTTCCCCAACTTAACATTCCATCTCCTGCCTCATTGCTTTTTAATATACAGCCCTGAGCTGTGCTTCTAGAAAGGTTTTCCTTCAGGTTTCAGCTCAAGTGCCAAAGTCTATGCTGCTTTCCCCCAATTAATGTTCACTCCCTGCTCCTATTACCTTGTATTTACTTGTATTACTTTTCTTTAATCTTACCCCATCTAACTGCTTGAAGGCAGAGATATGGTCTTTGTATCCGTTCCACTAAAATTTTATAAATACATGTTTGCTGAAATGAAACAAATAGAAAAATTATCAAGTAGCTGCAAGGACCAGTTGAGATTAGGCACCATTGAACTTAAAGTGAACCTGATCAGTATTTCATTTTTTTCCTTTACAGCTCCATTGCCTAGGCCATAGTAGTTCTTATCCATAGCAGGCACTTAATATGTGTGTATTGATTTGTTCTTTATTTTTTTATTAAAGCTTTTTATTTGCAAAACATATGCATGGGTAATTTTTGATCATTGACCCTTGCAAAGCTTTCTGTTAGAAATTTTTCCCTCTTTCCCTCCCCACCCCCTTCCCTAGATGGCAGGAAGTCTAATACATGTTAATTATGTTAAAATACTTGATAAATCAAAGATGTGTATACATATTTATACAGTACAAGAAAAGTTTGATCTATAAGAAAAAAAATCTGAGAAGGAAAACATAATGCAAGCAAACATCAATAGAAAGCATGAAAATGCTATGTTTTGGTCCATACTCAGATCCCACAGGCCTCTCTCTGGGTGTAGATGGCTTTCTTCATCACTGAACAACTGGAACTGGTTTGAAACATCTCAGTGTTCAAGAGAACCATGTCCATCAGAACTGATCATCATATAGTCTTGTTGTTGCCTTGTGTATTGATCTCCTGATTTTGCTCATTTCACTTAGCATCAGTTCATGCAAGTCTCTCCAGGCCTCTCTGAAATCATCCTGTTGGTTGTTTCTTATAGAGCAATAATATTCCTTGACATTCATATACCATAGTTTATTCAACCATTCTCCAATTGATGGGCATCTATTCAGTTTCCAGTTTCTTGCCACTATAAAATGGGCTGCCACAAACATTCTTGCACATGTGGGTCCCTTTCCTTCCTTTAACATCTCTTTGGGATATAGGCCCAAAAGAAACACTGCTGGGTCAAAGGGTATGCACAGTTTGATAACTTTTTGAGCGTAGTTCCAAATTGCTCTCCAGAATGGTTGGATCTGTTCACAGTTCCACCAACAGTGTTTGATTTGTTCTTTAGCATTAACAGTATATAGACTTGAATAGAAGCAAAATAATGGAAAATTATCAAGGCATGAATATTTTTCGGGTTTCCCCTTCAACTCTGGAAAGTAGGTACGTTATCCCTATTTTTCAGATGAGGATATTGAGTGACAGAAGAGAAATGCCTTTTAGAACTCAAACCCAGATTATCTGACTTTAGCTGGTTGAGATTGTTTATAAAAACTAAGTTTTGCCTTTTTGTGCCTCAAAAAATCTTAGTACATTAGTGTAAAATCTTAAAAAAAAATTTTCTGAATTAGAGTTGCACCAAATTAATTTTATAGGTAGAAGTAATTGCATTTTATTATTTACTCCTTTAGGAAAAAATAGTAGATTGAAATTTAATTTTTAACTTCTTTTTGTCTCAAGTACAAGAATAAGTTTATATAGCATATTGAAATTTGAAAATTTTCAACAATTCTATAAGGTAGGTATTGCAAATATTATTCCTATGTTGCAGATGACAAAACTGAGGATCAGAGAAGGGAAGTGACTTGCCTCTGTTCACACAGTTAATGTATCTGAGCCATGATTCAAACTTCTGTCTCTTAATTCCAGTGTAGCACTTTCTATTAACTTTATTCTTGAGTTAGGCTGTGTCATAAATTTTTGAATATAGGATGATAAGAAAATGTTTATTGGTCATATATCCTACTCATTATGCTTAGTACATCCTGTATTTCTTTTATTTTTACATTGCCTAAATTTCTCCCAGTCCCTTTCTTCCAAATTCCTCCTAGGGAGTAATCTCATATAACAAAGACTATTAAAGAAAAAGAGGAAAGGGGGAAAAAATCATGAAAACGCCTCAGTATATCAGAAAATTCCAAAATACCAAAATAATTTGATTGCTTGTTCAATTTAGCTTAATTAATTATATGATTGTGACCCTAAAAATTGTTCCCTGGTGACCAGCTTTTAGATAGGCTTTTTCAAACTTATCAGTCTATAGATAGGCATTAAGTACTTACATAGTACTTACTACTTCTGTTTCAGTTCCTGGGGTTGTCTTGGGTATACCAAGACAAGAGTCAAACAGTTCTGTCTCTGGGAGGGCGAGGGGGATGGGGAAAGAGAGGAGTGAGACAGAGTGAGTATACATGTGAGCATGAAAGATACACATATATACATACATACATATATAAAATATATAGTATATGCATATGTGTATATATATATATATATATAGTAGTTTGTGGACAGTATATATTAACACCTGGGGGAGTTGGGAAAGGCTTCATGAAGAAGGCTTCGTGTTGCTCTTAAGGTTGAAGAATGGTCAGTATAATAGGCTTAGACAGAGAAGATGGAGCATCATGGATGGGAAATAGCAAGTAAGCCTGGAGAAAAGAGACTGCATATGATGGGGAATGATTTCTAAGAAGACTGAAAAAGAAGGGAGTTGGGTTGTGATTAGCTTTAAATTTTAAAAAGAAGTGTTTGATTGTGAGGATATAACAAATCACTGGGTTTTTATTGAGTAAGTAGGTGACATGGTCAGACCTACACTTTAGGAATAGAATATTCCTTTGACAGCTTTACTAAAGATTTATTGGAGTGTTGGGGATTCTTAGTTTATGCTTGAAAGGGAATTACACCTTCGTGGGGACCTGTTGCGATTGCACATCTTGTCCTGTCATGTGGCAGTTGTTCCACATGGGAATAATTTTAATTGAGGTCTATGCAAAATAAATGCCTGTGATGAATAAGGATTGAATTGAATCTCGGACTATAAAAAATAACTGGGGAAATGGTAATTTTAGGACCAGCATAAGAAGGTAGTATGTGGAAAATACAAATTTGGAACAACTACCCAAGAGATGGTAGATAGTGAAAATATGGATTTAACAATTATTTGACACCATATAGAACTGATTCATAATTCATCAAAGAATGTGAAAGACATTTGAGTTTCTTTCCCAGCCTTTGGAAGGCAGTGTAAGCTACTATCATTGGACACTGACAATGTATTTAAAAGACTTCAAGGATTATATATCTAGAACATGGAGGGAGAAGTGAATCATTAGAAACTATCTAGTCCAGAAGTTTCAAACTGGAACCCAATTTAAAATGTAAATGGTGAATGTTTAACAAACTATACAGCATAGATATTAATTTTATGATTTTTAAAATTAATATGTAGTCTGTAGGATTCTCTTTCCAGAGTTTGAGAGCACTGCTCTACTCTGTCACTTACTACATAGATGAGGAAAGTTTCACAGAATAAACTTGGTTCTAACTCCTCAGTGCTTCTTGGGCACAGTACTTGTGAACAAAATTTAAAATGTAAATATCTGTAACAAATAAAAATTTGTGGTTGTTCAGTTGTTTTTCAGTCATTACTGATTCTTTGTGAAGGTTTTCTTGGCAAAGATACTGGAGTGATTTGCCCAAGATCATACCACTAGTTTCAGGTCACATTTGAACTCAGTTCTTCCTGTCTCCAGGTCCAGTCCTCTGCCCTGCAACCTGCTTATTCCCAAAATATAAATAACAGATTAAAAAGATAGAAATATTGTTACTTAAAAAGAATGTAGATTTTTTTTATTCTGTCACTGGGGTAGGGACAGTGGATGAGACATCCAAAAGTGTGGATTCTGAATTAATTCAATAAACAGTAATTGCCTGCCATTTACAAGGCATCCTGCTAGGTGTTGGAGATGACAAAGTTAAAATAAGGTGGGACTTAACTGCATGGAGCTTATGTTCTGCTTGGAATGATTACAGATAAATGCCACTAACAACAACCAGGAGGGCTTCACAGAGGTGATAGATAATCTGATTTGAGCCAGAAAGAAAGACAAAGATTATAAATTGGAAATGGAGAAAGCACCTTTCATCATCAGAGGAACTGGTGTGGAAGTACAAAGATGGGAGAGTTCAAAGGCACCTTTAAGGTTATGGAGTCCAACCTCTTCATTTTGCATATTAGGAAACATTCTCAAATGATCTGTATAAGGCCACATAGATACTAAGTGCAAAAGTCATTGAAACCTGGGTCTGCTGACTCGTAGATCCATTATTATTAAGTTCCCTTTCTGTTGAGTGTACCAATATTACCCTAGAAGTGAGATTTTAAACCTTATCATCAGTTTTGACTTCCCTCTGCCCCATATAGTAATTTGACAAATCTTGGTTGGTTCTGTTTCCATAACAATACTTGTATCCCTCCACTATTATCTTAGTTTAGACCCTTGTTAACTCTTATTTGGACAATTGTAGTTTTTTAAAAAACATTTTTATTGATATCATTTTTATATTATATTTATATTTTTATATTCATATTTTATATTTTTATATTAAATTAGTAAAACTGATTACTATATTTAAAAAATTCTATTTCTCACTTGGACCTCTTAACTCTTTAAAGGAATAGGGGGAAGGATCTTTTCATCTCTTTTTGGGGGCCACTTTTGCTTTGTAATTTTGCAAAATTTACTGTTTTGTGAAGTTTTTACATCAGTTGTCATTTTATTTGCATGTTTCCAAATAATTTCCCATATATTGTACTAATGATTATACTAATTCTGGGCCATGAACAATATATCTTCTGAGAATCCTTCCAGTGTTGACTATTTCCATTTTTATTCATCTTTGCTAGTTTTGTGGAAGTGAGGTGAGAGATTACGGGGTTGTTTTCTCTTATTAGTGACTTAGAGTGTTGTTTTATATGATTACTTATAAATTATAGTTCTTTTGAAAACTAGTTGTTGATATCCTTTTACCATTTAACAAGATTGATTTTTTTTTAGTCATATATAGAATGTTTCAAAAGTCTTTGTGTAGTTTTAAGTTTTAATAATTTTAGAAATATAAATGCTATACAGATTTACAAAAACCATTTGGAAGTTTCCCTTTTTTAACCCTTAATTTTGTTAATTTTGATCAATAAAATTTTAATTTTATTAATTAGTTTATTAAAGTTAATTAATTAGACAGGGCATTGTTGTTATGTGAACATTGTGTTTGTGTGTCAGTTTATGGATAACACTGGTAGATAAGTAAAGGAAATATTCTTGCTTGACCTCCTTTGTCATCTGTTCTGTCTTCATTACATTTTTTTCAGACTGAGGATAAAACTGTCATGTGTGCATGAAAACCTTTGATTTTAAAGCAAAAATTTTAATTACTTCCTTTTTCCTTTAGGGCCTTAAGACACTTTGTGACCCTAGACAAGTCACTTCGCCCTGTTTCCTTCAGTTTTCTTAGTCTTTAAAGTGAGTTGGAGATGGAAATGACAAACCACTCTAGTAACTGTCAAGAAAACCCTCAATGAGATCAACAAAGAGTTGGACAAGACTGAGAAATGACTGAAGACAACAAATTACCCCAGGACCAGAAATAAAATTTAGCTTTGTATTTAAAGCCTTTCCCAGTCTGATTCTAACTTGTTTTTTAAAAATCAGTTTTTTTCTTCCAAGTAACAAGCATTTAAAAAAAATTAAACTGTTCCTTTCGCTCTTCTTCCTCTATTAAGCAAATTAAAAAAACCCTCAATAAATAATCCAGTAAAAGAAACCCCCAGAATAGCCATGTCTGAAAATGTATGTAGCTCTGCATTTTAAATTCATCATGAGTATCATTCATGTTGAATCTTTTGGGTTCATAGTTTTATTGTTGTGTTGATCAGGTCTAAAGTTGTTCAAATTAGTTTTTCTCCTTAATGTTATTCTATTAATTTTCTAGTTCTGTTCACTTTGCTTTGCATCAATTCGTAAATGTCTGTCTATAATGGCCTCTGAAATTGAAGTTGTCCATTTCATCATTTGTTATGTCACAGGCAGTATTCAGTGATAATCTATATACCAAAATTTATTTAGACATTCTCTTAGTTTCCAGTTTTTGGCTACTCTGAAAAGAGTTACTACAAATATTTTTGTACATATAGATTTTCCCTTTTTTGGGCAGGCGGGGCATTATAGCCTATCTTTCTAAATGGATTTTCATAGTCTGTTTCAACTCTACTTGTTTCTAGAATAAGATATTCAGACTCTTGCTTCTGTCATGATGTACATACTATTTTCTCCTGCCCAGAATTATTTTTCTAACTTTTACTACTTTTTTTAAAAAATTTTTTTATTAATACTTTTTATTTGCAAAACATATGCATGGGTAATTCCTAAACATTAACCCTTACAAAGCCTTCTGTTACAAATTTCCCCCTCCCCTAGATGGCAGGATATCCACTACATGATAATTATGTCTAACTTTTACTTCTTGAGCCCATAGTTTATTATAAGTTTAAGTTCAAGTATCATCTCCTACCAGGAGACCTTTCATCATGCCCCTAAGTTGTTATTGCTCTGTTCTTCCAAATTATGTAGTATTTACTTCGTATAAATTTTTTATTTACTTGTCCAAATTTATGCGGTTTTCCCCAATAGAATGTGAGCTCAAATTGTGGGATTGTTTTGTTTTTATCTTTGTATCCTCAGTCTTGTTTAATTGGATTGACTCTAGGTTGTTTGATCCCAGATTCAGCATATTTTCCATTCCATCTTATAGGTTGGAGTCAACTATGGAGGACTTAAACTGCCAGTTGAGGAGTTATTTTATTCTAAATGTATCAGAATATTTAAGATTATTGTGCAAGGAAGTGAAATATGTTCAAACTAGTGCTTTTAAAAAAATTCTCATGGCAACTATGTGGAAGCTGATTGGAAGGTGAATTAATTGAAAGAATAAGTGAATGAAAAAATATTAAACACATAACTATGTACACAGCACTCTGCTAAATGCTAAAGATACAGGTAGAAAAGTAAGATTGTCTCTGCTCTCAAGGAACTCAAATTCTGTTAGGAAGGAAAATATATAGAAAATATCAGCTACATATCTAGTAGAAAATCCCATTCTTAGTCCCATTCATCTATTTAATAAATGAAACCAGTTGCAACATAATTTTAGCTATCATTCCACTGATAAATGGCATATCATTTTCTGATGTTGAACCATTTGACAATGTCAGGGAATTTGATGGCAAGAACTTTATAACTGAAACACAAGAAGCAGTTGCTAGGCCCCATCTATTTGGAGATAGCTTCCTAGAATGGCTTCAAGGAACCTACTGGAAGCAGGACCAGTGATTAGGGGTGGAGGGAGGACATTGCCCCTACTAGAGTTCTTGGGCTTTTTTGTAGGACAGTGGCTATTAATGGAGATTATTGGTCCCTTTATAGGAGTTGCTGATGATGACTGCAGAAGCTGAGCAGTAAGTGGGAGTGGTGGTCTAGAGGACACTGATTTTTTTCTGTTTAATAGGGTTTGAGGGATAGTTGGTGGTTGAAATGGTATGGGTAGTTGGCTTCACTGGCATGTTGTCTCCTGTTTTTTCCCTTTGGGTGACTTTTTATACTTAAGGAAAAAAAGTAAAAGAATGGGAATTTTCCAAATTCAGCACAACTTTTTTTTCTTTTTATGTCATGAGTACCTAAGGAGAGGTATAATACCAAGCTAGTGATATAGATACTCAGAAGCATTCTGTAATTAAGTTTCTAGACTATTGGAAATATATTCTAAGCTCTCTTGGGCATGAAGATTAAAGATTATCTCTTTAGAAAAAAGAAGCCTTAAATTTTGACCTAAAGGGAAAAGGATAAAAGCAATTATAATGGATTCTTGAATTTTTAGAACAACTATAAAAATCAACAAACCCTCAGGGTTGGAAATGCCAGTAGAAAGGTGAGGGAGAGTTGAAATAATTTTTTTTTATCATGTTTTCATTGTCTAAGTCAACTGCTTTTGAACTTTAAAGAAGGTTGCTTAGAAAACAGTTGAGCTGGGCTCAGTGGTTTTTTTCCTTCTGGAAAATCGAACAGGTAGATTTATTCCCTTTTCTAAGCTCCTAATCAGTTCTTATTGTTTGCTAAAAGCTTGGATTCTTTTCTAAGTGCTCTACTTTGTCAATAGAGTGTATGTTGCAGTGTTTTTTGTGTAGCAGAAATGAGCCACCTTTATCCATTCCCTGTGGTGACTAGTATTAAGTTTTAGTGTTTGACTTAAGATTGGGAAGCAACCTATGACTGTGAAAGAAACAGTTTAAAAAAATTGGCTGACCTTATTTTGCACCTATTATTGTATACATTCAATTTAACAAATATGGGAAAAGTTAATGGTGGGGGGGTGGGGATAAAGATTCCAGAAGCACTTTACATGAAAATATGTTCCCAGAGATTACTTAGACATACCTACCATTAAAGGTACTATTGATAACTCTGGCTCTCACTTTTTTCAGCTGTGAAATACTTGGGAGAGTAGGACTATATAAAACTTTAAATCCTGTGAGCAGATACTTTCTTCAAGTTATAACCATATAAATCATTGTGGAAGCACTTTGGAAAGTAAATTATTATATAAGTAGCATTGTTTTAAAAAAATATCACTTAGTAGGGGCAGCTAGGTGGCGCAGTGGATAGAGCACCAGCCCTGAAGTCAGGAGGACCTGAGTTCAAATCTGGTCTCAGACACGTAACAGCTGTGTGACCCTGGGCAAGTCACTTAACCCCAATTGCCTCAGCAAAAAAAAAAAATATATATATATATCACTTAGTGAAATGCAAGACTTTTTTTTTTTTTTAATTCTTCCTCTCTTCCTCTCCCATGTAAGTTCCTTAAAGCCAAGAATCTTTTAATTTTTGTCTTTATATCCTGTGACAGTGGCCTGGATGGGTTTCAATCTGCATTATTAGATAACATTGAAATAAGTGAAATCACAGAATCATTTGTGTATTTAAGTATTTGTCATTAGGACTTGTAATGCAGTGCTTTGCAGGTATGAGGCACCAGATTGATATAGTTATATTTTGTGACTTAAGGTCCATCCAGATGCCAGTGGGCATCTAATCTTAAGGATGTAAAAGGCCTAAGATCTTGGGAATATTGATAAATAGAAATCCTTGTGTGAGGTTCTTAAGTAGGTATTTGTATTTGTATTTGAAAAAAACAAAGGAAATTTTGAAAACCCCATGAACAAATTTTAGAAAATATAACCTAACTTCATTTTGTGTTTGGGGGGTGTGTGTGTGTGTGTGTGTGTATAATTTTTTTTTTTCTGCTTTCCTTGGGAAAAGTTATACTATTCCCTGGAATCCATAACAGGAAGAGCTTCTGATGGAAAATGGAGTTACTTAGGAAAACCCATTGGAACCCTTCTCAGACTTGTCATTGAACCTCTGGGGATCCCTAGGAATCTTTCAAGGAGATCTATGAGGAAGATTATTTTAACAATAATATTGAAATGTTATTTATTAAATTACTACTTCCTTTTCCAACTCCATGTTTTTGTGAAGTCACATACTCTTCATATATTTCATTCAGTTGAAACAACATACATACTACAATAGATTGAATGTAGAAACAGGAGAATCCAGATGTCCTCTCTCTAACTATCTTTACAGGATTAAAGAGATTTGCAAAAAGGGGGAGGGGAGGTGTAAAATAATAACATTTATTAAATTTTTTGTTTTAGAGTAAATTATTTTTCATTAAAAATAAAGAGGTTAGGGGGCAGCTAGATAGCACAGTGGATAAAACACCAGCCCTGAAGTCAGGAAGACCTGAGTTCAAATCTGCTCTCAGACACTTAACATTTCTTAACTTTGTGACCCTGGAAAAGTCACTTAACCCCAATTGCCTCAGCAAAAAAATAAAATAAAATAAAGAGGTAGACATCATGGGTTAAATGAATAAGTGAAATTTTATCAGCTTTAATTTCTATTGCAATAAATATTAATAAATATAACCCACAGAAACAAGCCCTTTGGGATCCTCAGTAGTTTTGAGAACCTCTAGTTTAGTGGATGAAATGTGAGCTCCTTAACCCTCAAGACTGTTGATTTCCAGCCTTTTCCTTTCCTCCATGATAGTCCCTGGTGTTACTCTATTCCCCCTTGTCTTTTGCCAATGTGAACTGCCATGTGGAGGAATGAGTATTTTCTGATTATGAAGCCTCCTTCTGGAGTAGCAAATAGGGCACTAGACTATAGAATAGGAATAATTCGCATTGGACACTTGATAGCTGTTAGGTTAGACAAATCACTTAACTTCTGTGTACCAAAATTAGGATTAGACTTTATAGCTCCCAAGGTTTCTTCTGCCTCTAAAAATATCATAGAATTTGGATAGTTGTAGGAACAAAAATGCAAGTTTTTTTTGTTTTTTTTTTGTTTTTTGTTTTTTTTTGCTGGCTACCTTGCTTTGTATGCAGGTTATAAAGGGCTTTCAATACTGAACAGAATTTTACTTTTGATCCTGGAGGTAATAGGGAGTTATTCGAGTTTATTCAATAGGTATATGTTTGTGATATAGTCAGATCCTCACCACTCTAGGAAGATCATTCATTTGAATGAAGGTTGTACTGGATTAAGGAGAGGCTTGAGGCAGGCAGTTAGTTCTACTAGATTATTACTGGTTCATTTATGAAGTTCTATACCAGAGTTGTGTCAGTGTCAAGGAGGTGTATTCAAGAGATACTGCAAAGGTAAAATTGATAGACTCACTTCATCGTAAAACATTTCACGTTAGTTGCTAAGTGTTTTTTTTTTTTTTTTTTTTTTTGAAACTGTCCCTTTTTATCATTTTGAATATATAGGCCCTTTTTCTTTGATTTGGTACATAGGCAAAAATTCTAAGACCAAAGGCACCAAATACCAAGATATTAGTTGGTATGCACAGTTCAGTAATGTTTATGGTATGACTTTTTTAATGTTTCTTATCCTTTAATCTTTAACCTGATAAGGCTAGATTAAAAAACAAAAAAACCCTCCAACTTTATTTAGAAACTTTGCTTACACAAAAGAGAACAATGGGAAGTTAAGGGATAGCAGACAAGCTATCAAATTACAAATAAAATTTAGTATATATAGACTTAAAAATAAGCTCTATATCATAGAGATATCACAGTATACAATCCTTTTTTCTGTTTGTAGTTTTTCATTTATATATCAACTTCATCATTAAGAATTAAGATGAAGTTTTCTAATAAATATTATAGATATATGAAATAAGATTTTCTATCCCTGATTGGTCACTTGACTTGACTCATTTGATAACACTGGCTCAATTTTTTTAAATAATAGCTTTTTATTTTTCTAAATGAATGCAAAAAATAGTTTTCAACATTCACTCTTTCAAAACCTTGTGTAGCAATTTTTTCTCCATCCCTGTACCCCCTCCCCTAGACAGACAGCAAGCAATCCTGTATAGGTTAAACATGTGCAGTTCTTCTAAAAGTATTAACGTATTTGCCATTCTGCACAAGAAAAATCAGATCAAAAGGGAGAAAAAATAAAGAAAAAAAAAGCATACAGAAAGAGCAACAAAACGATGAAAATACTATGCTTTTATCCACCTTCAGTCTCCAGTCCTTTCTCTGGATGCAGATGCTCTCCATCACATTGGGATTGGCCTGAATCATCTAATTGTTGGAAAGAGCCAGGTCCATCAGAATTGATCATTGCATATTCTTGTTGCTGTATACAGTATTCTCTTGGTACTGCTCATTTTACTCAGCATCTCCAGGCCTTTCTGAAGTCAACCTAGCGATCCTTTCTTATAGAACAATAATATTGTGTTATATTCATATGCTATAACTTATTCAGCCATTCTCCTACTGTTGGGCAGCCACTCAGTTTCCAGATCCTCAATTAGCTTATGTTCCTATGAAGGAGATAGAACTAGTTTTAATACATTTATTATTTTTTTTTCCTGAGGCAATTGGGGTTAAGTGACTTGTCCAAGGTCACACAGCTAGGACATGTTAAGTGTCAGAGGCCAGATTTGAACTTAGGTCCTCCTGACTTCAGGGCTGGTGCTCTATCCACTTCGCCACCTAGCTGCCCCAGTGCATTTATTTTTGTAGATGAACCTGAGTCTTATATGATTTCAGTGACTTACCCAAGGCTACCCAGTCAGTAAGTAGTAGAACTGTTAGACACTGACTCAAATCCTGATTCCTTGTGTGACATTCTTTCCAGTGTATCTGCATTTAATCCCACCTTTGGGATACAAGCAAGTTAAGGAGCCTAGGGATGGTGAGAAAGTGGTTTACTTTTAACATGAAATTTGTAGGTAATGAACCTTTATGAGTCTTAAATTCTTTCCATTATTGAAGTCTGGAATTGATGACTTAATTTGGCAGAGATGTCATCTTTGGCTCCTCACCCTTATACTCCCGTTTCCCCTCATCAAATATGTTAAGTCCAGTCAATTCTATCTTCTAGTTTTTCTTTTTGTCCTACAACACTACTCTGGTGCAATAAGGGTATCATGCCTAGACTATTACAATAGCTGTGACTGGTTGTTCTCCCTACATCAGTTCTTTTATCCTTTACTGAAACCTCTCCCCCAAAACAAAATAAAATTCACCTTGTTATCTCGTTATGCTGCTCCCTTTGCTCTACCTCAAACAATAGACTGTGAGCTCCTTGAGAACAGGTTGTCTTTTGCCTTTCTTCTCTGTCCCCCAGTGTTTACTTAGTGTCTGGCACATGATAGGCTCTACATAATATTTATTGACTAATTTGCTGATATATTCCAGTCCATACTGCACACAGCTATCAAAGTGATCTTTCTGAAGAACAAGTGTGAATATGTTACACTACTGATGTAGTAAATTCCAGTGGATCCCCCATTGCCCTCAGGACCAAATATATAATTCTCTGGGTGACTTTTTAAAGCTCTTCATAAAATAGCCCTTTCATGGCTTTCCATTTTTCTTGTATTACTTCTCTTGCACTTGTCTGTGATCCAGTGATCATCTCCACGCCTGGAATTCTTTCTTTCATTTCCATTTCCCACCTTCCCTGTCTTCCTTTATCTTTATTCAAGTCCTATCTTTCACAGCTACTCTGGCACATAAGAAGCATTAAGTTTGTTTATTTAACTTGACAACCCTTGGTGTCACTTCTCAAAGAGAGGAATTTATAAAGTGAGGCCTAAGTGACTTCCAGTGTTGCCAAACACAGGTCACTTTCCTTTTATATACTCCCTAAAGTTCACTTTACAGCTTTACTCCTCCCTCTCCACATTTGCAAATGTGACCTTGCCAGGGATGCATCATTTCTACTATCTAGAATCCTTATTTTCCTTCTGAGAATGCTCAGATAAACTCTTTTGAAGTCTTTGCTGATTGGGTACTTTCCCTCCATAAATTAGCTTCTTTTTTCTTATTTATGTATTTGGTGTATTCTTGCAAAAAAACCCACCAACCACAGGTTCCAGTCCCCACCTCCATCCTTGTCCCTTCCCTTCCCTTACCAAGCATACAAATTCCCTGGGGCAAAAGTTCTTTCTGATGCCTAGCTCTCTGGCCAGACTAGAATTACCTTGCATTTACCTCCTGACACCCTTCACCATGCTCACCCTGGAAGTTCACTTTGCCCTGAGGCGCCTTTCTTGGATTGGCTGGTTCTTCCCATAATCTTTGTTTAAAGAAAAGTATCCAGGCTAGCCTTGTCTACTTTCTCTTTGAGCTTGGGTCTTGACTCTCTGGACTATGCCTCTGTGGTCTGGCAACCTTCTGGACCTTAGCTTTTCAGTTTCTTTTTATGTGTTGTCTTCCCTTGTTAGAATGTCTTGACCTTGAGGTCACTGTTTTTCTTTATGCTTGTATTTGTATTTCCAGCCCTTAGCACAGTGCCTGACATATGTAAGTGTTTAATAAATGCTTGTTAACTTGCTGACTTGTATCAGGGCAGGATGGGCAGGGCAGTTGAACACTTAGCTAAATGGCACTGAGTCTGTTCTAAAATACTAGCCAATCTTTGACACTTCAGAGGTTAATTGACCACTCACTCACTACCTTAGACTTTTTTTTTTTAACTTAGGGGAGAAAATATTTTAAACTGTTTTTTTATTTTTAATGAGAATTTATACTAAAAGGATTCTAAAGTGGCATCAGTGTAGTTTTTCTTTGCATATCTGTATAGAATGCAATCCTCCCAAGAATGTGAATTCTTGTCTGTCTTTTTGTAAATATCTGTAGAGCAGAGGTTCTTTTATCTTTTTTTGTTTCATGGCCACCCTTGGCTATAAACGAAGCCTATGGACCACTGGCAGAACAATATTTTTAAGCACATAAAATGAAATGCATGGGATTGTAAAGGAAACCAATTATGTTGAAATGTGATTATAAAAAAAGTTCTAGAACTCTATGTTAATTCCCATATCAATAATAGAGGAATCTATTCAATCCACATTCTGAAGAGTTTTGTGAATAATTCAAGAATGCCACTGAAGAGATTCTGAAAACCCAAAAAGAGAATTTATGCCTGGTCTAAGTAATTTTGTTTTTGGGGAAAAAAAACAAACATACTTAATTTAAAATCAATTTTTGAATGTCAAAAGTGAAAAGTAATTCATAATAAATAATGAAACAAAGGAAATTAGGAAACTTTGGCCCAGTTACTTAACAGTAAATAGCTTGGAGTATAAATCAAATATATGAATAATTGCAAGAATGCAAAATACCAAGTTTAATGAACAAAAATGAAATAATACAGTTTCAGAAATCAAGTTAAATGCTTTTCCCAAAAGGGGAAAAAACAAACCCCAAAACAGAGATTCATCTATGAAGAACATTTACTTTCATTATTCTATAAATGATTCCCAAAAATAGAAAAAGGAAGGATCCTACCAAAAAATCCTAGCATAGAGGTTATAGGAACATATTAGAAAGATTAATTATACCAAGGCCAGGTTGGATTTATATCAGGAATTCTGGGTTGATTTAATATTAAGAAAGCAGTAAACAAAATAGACTTCAGAAAAAAAATCCAACCACCAATTTTTTTTAATAGGTACAAAAAAAGGAACTTAAAATTCAATACATATCTGTTACATGGACTAAATTAAAGGCATAGATGGACTTTTCCTTAATGTGATATATAGTATCTATCTAAACCTAAGAGCCAAAGTGTAATGGAGATATAAATTATAGGTCTTTTCTAATAAAATCATGGATAAAGCAAGAGTTATTATCACTACTATTATTTAAGTAGTGTTGGAAATGGTAGCTATAGCAATAGGACAAGAAAAAGAAATTGAGAGGTTAACTATGGGAAAAGTACTGCTTTTTGTAGATGATAGGATAATTTGCTTCAGTAAACCAAAAAATTTGATTAAAAAAAGAATAGTAACATTAATTAGAATACTAATAGGTCTAGCATTTCTCCACCCCCCCCCCCCAAAAAAAAAAATGTTCAGTGAAGTGTTCTGTTCACTTCTCATTGAAAAGAAAAGCACAACTCTTAGGACCAATATTTAGAGTCATGCAAAACATCCAAATCCAAAAATTGTATGTGATTGTATATTCTGACTCAGTTACCTTTCTGTCAGGAAGTAGATAGCATGTTTCATAGTATTCTAAGAATTGGTGGTCATTTGGTTGATTACATTTCTTACTGTCTTTCTGAGTAATTTGTGTTTACAACATTGCATAACCTGCCTTAGTTTCTAATTCTTTGTTGCCACAAAAAAGAACTTATATATAGTCAAGTGAGAACTAAGGTGGTAACCATCAATTGAAGAATAGTTATACAAATTATGGTATGAGAGTGTAATAGAATATTATATTTTATTATTAAGCTATAAGAAAAGATGAAAGGAATGGTTTCAGAGAAATCTGGGTAGATTTATAAGAACTGATGCTTGGTTTCAAATTGTCCTCCTAAAGAGTTGGCTAAATTAAAAGTTTCATGCAGCAATAGTGCTTTTATTAAGATAAGTAAGTTTCACAAAGCTATTAATTAAAAAAATTTTTTTTATTAAAACTTTATTTGCAAAACATGTATGGGTAATTCTTCAACATTAACCCTTACAAAGCTAAGCTGTTACAAATTTTTCCCCCTATTCCCCACCCCTCCCCTAGAGGGCAGGAAATCCACTACATGTTAATTATGTTGAAATACTTGACAAATCAAATATAAATATATGTATACATATTTCCACACTTATCTTGTTGTGCAAGAAAAATTGTTATCTACAAGGAAAAAAAAATCAGAAAGGAAACACAAAGCAAGCAAACATCAATAGAGAGCATGAAAATGTTATGCTGTGGTCCACATTTCATATCCCTCTCTCTGGGTGTATATGGCTTTCTTCACTGAACAATTGGAACTGGTTTGAAACATTTTATTGTTGAAGAGAGCCGTGTCCATCAGAATTGATCATCATATAGTCTTGTTGCAGTGTATAATTTCCTGGTTCTGCTCATTGCACTCAGCATCAATCCATGCAAGTCTCTCCAGGCCTCTCTGAAATCATCCTGCTGGTCGTTTCTTATAGAACAATAATATTCTATAACATTCATATACCATAATTTGTTCAGCCATTCTCCAACTGATGGGCATCCATTCAGTTTCCAGTTTTTAGCCACTATAAAAAGGGCTGCCACAAACATTCTTGCACATGTGGGGCCCTTTCCTTCCTGACAAAGCTATTAATTTACTGTGGAATAAGTTGTTTCTTGTTCCAGTGAAATAAAAAGTCTAGTCCTTTTCCATATAGATATATTGATGAATTAACCAAATGTATCCTTTACTAACTACACTTTAGATTCTGGGCAATATACATTTTCATTTTTTCCCTGAATACCTAGTTCTTTTGAATCTTTATAGATTTAATTGAGAAGACTTTGTAGTGATCTGGGCTTCAAATCATTGTTCAATGAGTATTGCCTTTTAAAAAATCCTCAACTTCAGAGTAAACATTTAAAATTACTCTGGGAAATTTTTTTTTTTTTTTTTTGGAGGTGAGTCACCACTGGTTAGGATTGTGTATATACATGTTGGACTTTTGAAGTTACTGTTGTTTTGCAAATATTGTCTCTTGGCCTTAAAGTAATCTGAAAAACTTAATCAGTTTTAAATATCTGGGATTTCAGGTAAGAGGGAAAAAGAGGGGGGGGAGTGTAAAAGTAAAACAATAAAGTAGACTTAATGAAAGTTTGGATTTGCATTAAAGGAGGCACAAGAATTAAAAGTTCATGTCAAGTTTAGTGATTTTTTTTGCATTAATTTTTATGCTTGACTCATGCACACTCTGCAGGTGTGGAAGAGAATGTTTCTCTGACCAATCTAAAAGTAATCAACAGAAGAGATCTAGACACCACAGCCCAAGCAAATTGCCTACTTAAGCACATTTAGGAAGCAGCTTCAACGGCAGTGGTCACTTTCAGGAACTCTCAGCCCAGAGATGGCAAAGTAATCAGACAGCTGATCAAGAGATTATAGGATCTTTTGCTAGTATTCAGTGCAGGGTCCTGTTGCATTGTTCATACACAATTCCAGGCTGAAGAGGAACACTAACATTTTAATTTTTTAAGGAACAGGAAAACTCAATAGCTATATTCTGCTATAAGGGAAACAAGGTAAAGACCAGAGCTCATGCCAAGTGAGCATACCACTCCTTGGATTATACTAACTTGAAAGCACCAAAAACTTACAAACCCCCCAGAACTAGCTCTAACAGGAGCAGTTTGCCATTCTGAAACTATTCCTTCCTGTCCTGGGAGCAGAGCTCAAATTTAATGTAGTTTTAAAAGTCAAGAAATACAAGCCACTCTTCAATAGATAAGTGGTCAAGGGATATGAACAGACAATTTTCAGATGATGAAATTAAAACCATTTCTAGTCATATGAAAAGCTGTTCCAAATCACTATGGATCAGAGAAATGGAAATTAAGACACCTCTGAGGTACCACTACACACCTGTCAGATTGGCTAAAATGACAGGAAAAGATAACGATGAATGCTGGAGGGGATGTGGGAAAGCTGGGACACTAATACATTGTTGGTGGAACTGTGAATGGATCCAGCCATTCTGGAGAGCAATTTGGAACTATGCTCAAAAAGTTATCAAACTGTGCATACCCTTTGACCCAGCAGTGTTTCTATTGGGCTTATATCCCAAAGAGATCTTAAAGGAAGGAAAGGGCCCCACATGTGCAAAAATGTTTGTGGCAGCCCTTTTTGTAGTGGCTAAAAACTGGAAAGTGAATGGATGCCCATCAATTGGAGAATGGCTGAATAAATTATGGTATATGAATGTTATGGAATATTATTGTTCTATAAGAAACGACCAGCAGGATGATTTCAGAGAGGCCTGGAGAGACTTGCATGGATTGATGCTGAGTGCAATGAGCAGAACCAGGAAATTATACACCGCAACAACAAGACTATATGATGATCAATTCTGATGGACATGGCTCTCTGCAACAATGAAATGTCTCACACCAGTTCCAATTGTTCATTGAAGAAAGCCATATACACCCAGAGAGAGGGATATGAAATGTGGACCACAACATATCATTTCCATGCTCTCTATTGATGTTTGCTTGCATTGGGTTTCCCTTCTCAGATATTTTTTGTTCATGTAAATATGATTGTTCTTGCACAGCAAGGTAAGTATGGAAATATGTATACATATATTTGACTTGCCAAATATTTTAATATAATTAACATGTAGTGGACTTCCTGCCATCTAGGGGAGGGGACTGGGGGGAAAATTTGTAACGGAAAGCTTTGTAAGGATCAATATTGAGGAACTACCCATACATATGTTACGCAAATAAAAAGCTTTGATGAAAAAATAAATAAAAGTCAAGAAATAGGCTGGGAAAATGAGCCAACAAGAAAAAAAGATGCTGAGCATAAAAACTACTGTGGGGAAAGGAAAGCTCAATGTATAGATTCAGAATATAAGATGTCAAAGCAAGTACAAGCAAAGCTTCAAAGCAAAGATGTGAACTGAACACAAACTCAACAAGAATTCCTGGAAGCACTCAAAACAGATTTGGGGGGGGGTAGAGCAAAATTTGGGAAAAGAAGTGATAGCTTGGTAAAACAGGTGCAAGACAGTACCAATGAATTGACTTAATGGTAAAAGAGGAATAAAAATCCACTGAAGAGAACTACTTAATAAACATTATTGGCCAAGTGGAAAATAAGACACTAAAAAAAAAAAAACCTTAAAAAATGAGAATGGACAAGTAGACTAATGACTCCATGAGATATCAGGAAAATGCAGCCTTTCTAGATCACAATGCAATAATAATTATATTAAGTAAAGGGCTATGGAAACAGATTAATAATTAATTGGAAATTAAATAATCCTAAAGAATGAATGTCAGACTCTAAGGTACTACTGCACACCTGTCAGATTGACCAAGATGACAAGAAAAGATAATGACATGTTGGAGGGGATTTGGGAAAACTGGGACACTGATACATTGTTGGTAGAACTGTGAACAGATCCAAACATTCTGGAGAACAATTTGGAGCTATGCTCAAAAAGTTATCAAACTGCATACCCTTTGACCCAGCAGTGTTTCTATTGGGCTTATATCCCAAAGAGATCTTAGGGGAGGGAAAGGGACCCACATGTGCAAGAATGTTTGTGGCAGTCCTTTCTGTAGTGGCTAGAAACTGAATGGATGCCCATCAATTGGAGAGTAGCTGAATAAATTATGGTATGTGAATGTTATGGAATATTTATTGCTTTGTAAGAAACTACCAGCAAGATGATTTCAGAGAGGTCTGGAGAGACTTGCATGAACTGATGCTGAGTGAAATGAGCAGAACCAGGAGATCATTGTACATGGCAATAAGAAGACTGTGTATGATGATAAATTCTGATGGACATGGCTCTTTTCAACAATGAAATGTTTCAAACCAGTTACAGTTCTTCAGTGATGAAGAAAGCCATATGCCCCCAGAGAGAGGGATATGAATCTGGACCACAA
>JAJPUD010000646.1:345179-363426 GCA_023553655.1 Myrmecobius fasciatus
CCCCTCCAACATTCATCATTAACTTTTCCTGTCATTTTAGCCAATCTGACAGGTGTGAAGTGGTATCTCAGGGTTGTCTTGATTTGCATTTCTCTGATCAATAGTGATTTGGAGCACCTTTTCATATGACTATAAATAGTTTTAATTTCATCCTCTGAAAATTGTCTGTTCATATCCTTTGACCATTTATTGATTGGAGAATGGCTTGAATTTTTATAAATATGAGACAATTCTCTATATATTTTAGAGATGAGACCTTTATCAGAACCCTTAAATGTAAAGATGATTTCCCAATTTATTGCTTCCCTCCTAATCTTGTCTGCATTGATTTTGTTTGTACAAAAACTTTTTAACTTAATATAGTCAAAGTTATCTATCTGGTTTTCAATTAAAAGTTCCAGTTCTTCTTTGGACATAAATTTATTCCATCTCCACAGGTCTGAGAGGTAAACTATATTATGTTCCTCTAACTTGTTTACAAAATCACTCTTTATATCCAGATCATGAACCCATTTAGAGCTTATCTTGGTATGTGGTGTAAGATGTGGGTCAAGCCCTAATTTCTTCCACACTAGTTTCCAGTTTTCCCAGCAGTTTTTGTCAAATAGTGAATACTTATCCCAAAAGCTGGGGTCTTTGGGTTTATCAAAAACCAAATTGCTATAGTTATTGCCTAGTTTGTCTTGTGATTCTATCCTATTCCACTGATCGACTACTCTATTTCTTAGCCAGTACCAAATGGTTTTGATGACTGCTGCTTTATAATATAGTTTTAGATCTGGTACAGCAAGTCCACCATCATCAGCCTTTTTTTTTCATTAATCCCCTTGAAATTCTTGGATATGTCAAGTATTTTAACATAATTAACATGTAGTAGACTTTCTGCCATGTAGGGGAGGAGTAGGGGTTGGGGGGGGGATTTGTAACAGAAAGCTTTGCAGGGGTCAATGTTGAAAAATTACCAATGCATACGGTTTGCAAATAAAAAGCTTTGATAAAATGAAAAAAAAAATGATTATGTGAATGCAAATCTGTATAAGTACAATGTGCTATTTTTTTTAACTATACAATAAAGTTATGTAAGAAATCATAGAAACAAATAGTTTCATTAAAGAGAATGACACCAATGTGACAACATAGCAGAGTTTATGGGATACAGGCAAAGTAGCAGTTAAGAGAAAATCTCAATGCTTACATTAATAAAATAGCACAAAAGCAGATCACTGATTTGGACATGCAATTAAACTGGAAAAAGAAAAAATTAAAAATTCCCAACTAAACAACAAATTGAAAACCCTGAATATCAAAGAGATTAATTAAATTGAAAAAAAAATTTTTTAATGGACCAATAAATGAAGCATAGGAGTTTGTTTTTAGATGGGGGAAACTGAATAAAAAGAAACCATTGGTTATTTTGGTTTAAAAAAAAAGATGAAAATCAGTATCAAAAATGAAGGTGAATTCATCAAAGAAAATTAAAGCCATTATTGGGAGCAATTTTGATCAATTACATACAAGTAGATTTGATAATGTAAATGAAATAGATTAATATTTACTCAAAGTAACAATGAACCTCTCTAAGGGGGAAAAACCCAAGTTGAGATAGATTCACAAGTTAATTCTACCACACATTTAAGGAACAATTAATTCCAGCATGATATAAACTATTTGGAAAAATAGGCAAAGGAGGAGTCTTTGGTACTGATACATCAACCAGGAAGAACAAAAACTGAAAGAAAGTTATAGATCAATTTCTCTAATGAATATTGAAGCAAAGATTTTAAATTAAATACTAGCAAGGAGATGTAAAGAATATATCACAAATATTATATACTATAGACTCAGATGGGATTTATACCAGGAATACAGGGCTAGTTCATTATTAGGAAAACTGTCAGCATAACTGACCACAGCAATTACAAAAACATGATTTTCCCAACAATATACAACATTCGTTCCTTTTGAAAACACTAGAAAACAAAAATAAGTGGCTCTTTAGAAAAAAAAAAAAACTAGAATCTATCTAAAACCATTAGCAAGGATTACATATAATGGGCATAAGCTAAGAAACCTCAGTAACAAAAGAGTGGTGGAAGCAAGGATGCTCATTGCCAACAGTATTAATGATAACCTATAGCATTAAGACAAGAAAAAGTTAAAAGGGCAATGAGGAATTTCTTTCCAGATGATATGATGGTATACTTACAGGATCCTACAGAATCAATTAAAAGTAGGTGAAACATTTAACAGCAAAATTGCAGGATATAAAATGAGGCCATACAAATCACAATAACATTTTTATATTACTAACAAAGGGTAGCAGGAATATTTAAAAAGTTTTATACATACAAAACCAATTTGGCCAAGATTAGAAGGAAATTAGGGGAGGGAGTAGATTTTTTTTAGTATCAAATTTTTCTGATAAGTCTTCTCTCAAAATAAAGCGGAATTAAAATATTTAAGAATGAGTCATTCCCTAATTGATAAATTGTCAAAGGTCATGAACAGACAATTTGCAGACAAAGAAATCAAAGCTATCTAATCTAAAAAAATGTGCTGTCACTATTGATTGGAGAAAGGCAAATTAAAATAACTCTGAGGTGTATTATCTTATACTTACCAGATTTTTAGTTAACATGACAGAAAAAACAATTAAAAGTGTTGAAGGAGATGTAGAAAAATAGAGACACCAATTCACTGTTGGTGCAGTTGTGAGCTGATAGTTTTTTCTTCAAGAGCAATTTAGGAATATGCTCAAAGAGCCATAAAATTCCACATGCTCTTTTGACTCAAAAATGCCACTACTAGGTTTGTACTCCAAAAAGATCAAGAGAAAAGGAAAAGGACCTACCTATTTGTAAGTATAGCAGTTCTTTTTGTGGTAGCAAAGAATTGAAAATTGAGGGGATATATATATATATATATATATCAATTGGAGAATAGCTGAACAAGTTGTGGTTATGATTGTGGTGGATTATTATTGTGCTATTAGAAATGATAAGCAGTATGTTTTCAGAAAAACCTGGATGAACTGGTGATGAGAGAAGTAACATTGCAGTTTTTTGATTGTGATTGTCTTAGATATTTGTGATTGACTTAGGTATTCTTCTCCATACAATAACTTATAAGATTTTTCAGGACTAATGATGAAAATGCTATCCAGAGAAAGAACTGATGGAATTTGATTACAGATTGAAGCATTTTTGAAACTTTCTTTAATTTTCTTCTTGTCTTTTACAATTTTGTTCTGTATTTTCTTTCATAAGATGATTAATAAGGAAATTTGTTTTGCGTCACTGCCCATGTGTAATCTATATCAGATTGCTTGCCTGCCCTCTCAAAGAGTGGTGAAGGGAGAAAGGGAAGGAAGAAATTTGGAACTCAAAATTTAAAAAACTGCATGCTAAAAAATTGTTTTTACAAGTAATTTTAAAAAGGTATCATCTTCACTTAAAGTTCTAAGTCACTATTGATTAGAACAAAACAACCCTTAGATACTACTTAACATTCGTCTGGATTGGATAATATGACCAAAAAAGGGGAAAAAATGACAAATATTGGAAGGGATGTGGAAAAATATGGACATTAATGCATTGTTGATGCAATTGTAAACTGATCTAAACATTCTGGAGAGCTATTTGGACTATTGCCCCAAGGGCTGCAAAACTACATACCTGATCCAGCAATACCACTATTAAGTTTGTATCCCAGAGAGACATAAAAGAAAATGACCTATATGTTTATTTAATTCATTTTTTAGAGTGTTTTATTTTTTCAAAAACATGCAAAGATACTTTTCAACATTCACCTTTGCAAAACTTTGTGTTCCAAATTTTTCTCCCTCACTTCTTTTCTCTTCAAGACAGCAAGCAATCTGATACAGGTTAAACATGTGCAACTCAATTTCCAGTTCCTTGTAGCACATTATTCAATACAGCACAGTAATGCAAAAAGAGCTTGCCTATAAGAGCTCTTATGCTCTTGCTGTAGTAGCAAGGAACAGGAAATTGAGTGGGTGTTGGGGAATGATTGAACAAGTTTTGGTATGTGAATGTATTGGGTTATTATTCTTCTATAAGAAATTATAAGCAAAATGTTTTCGGAAAAAGCTGGAAAGATTTAAATGAATTGAGCAAAACTAGGAAAACCTACATCTTAACAGTGATATTGGACAATATATAAACTGGATTACTTAGCTATTTTATTAGTACAGTGATCCAAGTAGTTTCATTGTTTTTTTCCCTGAGGCAATTGAAGTTAAGTGACTTGCCCAAGGTCACACAGCTAGAAGTGTTAAGTGTCTGAAAGCAGATTTGAACTCTGGTCCTCCTGACTTCAGGGATCATGCTCTATCCACTGCACCACCTAGCTGTCCTCTAAGTAGTTTCAAAGGACTTAAGATGAAAAATGGTATTGACCTCCAAAGAAAGATCTTAGGGAATCTGAATGCAAATTGAAGCATGATTATTTTACTTTTTTGTGTCTTTCTTGCTTTGGTTGTTTATTGTTAATGTTTTGTAATACGGTTAATATGAAAATATTTTGCAAGATTTCATATGTATATAATTACCATAACATTTCTTGACTTATTAATGGATTGTGGAGGGATATAAGGAAGAGAACCATTTCCTCCATAGGGATCATATTCATCTTGATTGCTGGTGCGAATTGATTTGTTAATCAAGTTAACAAGTTATTTTCTTCATTTGTTTTACTGCTGAGTTAGTGAGGAGACATGTTATTTATTATTTCTTGATTTGAGAATGCAGCAATAGACCTGAAGTCTCATAAATAGCAGTTGTCAATAAGGCAGGCTAAAACCATCCACACTTTTTTGCAACACTCTTTTGCTTTTACTCTCATAAATCCCTTATGGATGTGCCATCCCATGTAAAGGAGCACTTACAGTTCTGTATATAGATACCAGTGCAGCAACTTTGTTCTGCCCCTCTTATTTCCACTGCATGTGCACCTACCTGCTTCTACTCAGTTTCAGTGGATGTTATCTTATGGGTGTAAATTCTCCTTTCGCAATTGCAGATTTTTTTTTTTTTTGTTTTGTTTTAAATCTCCTTTCCCCATCATATATTTCTTTGAGGATAACTTTATGTCTCTTTTGATGCATTACTCAACTTTGTGAACATGCTATATAAACTATGAATCACAACCCATATGGTGTCTTGTAGCTGAATTGTGGGGGTTACGAAATTATGATTTATCAGTAAATTTTTTATTTGTACCTATTTTATATATCTGGGATTGTGTAAAAATTTGTCAGGTATCTGGAAGATTTCATTTCATCAGGATAGAATGTAGATCATTTGTTCTATTAAAATTTTTATTTTGAATCAGACCAAATTTCTTACTGCCATTTATTTAGTTGTTAAACTGATTAAATAAGTAAATCAAATAATCCAACCTTGCTGTATTACCCACTTAGCAATTCATTTAGAAAGAAATGGCTTTGAAAATATCTGCCACCCCTGAGTTTCAGCAGGTAATTTGTCATTTAGCAATCTATAAATTATTCTAATTTGTGATGACTATAAACTTTTGCTCTTGGTTCTGGTCCAATATTCCAAAGCGGAGATTACTGAGTATGTACAGCACTGAATGATTGGACTTTTTTGTACCTGGTTTTCATGAGTGTTTTTGCCTTGAACAGTGTTGTACAGATGTTGATAAAATTAAGACTAAAAGTTCTTGTTGATCATTTATTTATTTACTTGGTTGCTTAATTTATTTATTTATTCCTTCATTTATTTTTTACTGAGGTGATTGGAGTTAAGTGACTTGCCAATGGTCACACAGCTAGGAAGTGTTAAGTGTCTGAGATCAAATTTGAACACAGACCTCAGGGCTGGTGCTCTATCCACTGCACCATCTAGCTGCCCTGATCATTTATTTATCTGTGCTGTTATCCTGCAGGATTTGGCATCTGCTATAAATATTTTGATATGTTATCCATGTTGAACTTTTTTTTTTTTTTTTTAACCTTGGGCTAGTGGGTCCATTTAAAAAAAAACAAACCTTTTTCTGTTTCTTTTTTTTTTCTTTTTTTTCTTTTTAATTTTTTATTTGCAAAACATATGTAAGGGTAATTTTTCAACATTAACCCTTACAAAGCTTTCTGTTACAAATTTTTTCTCCCTACCCCTCCCCTAGATGGGAGGATATCCACTACATGTTAATTATGTTAAAATACTTGATAAATCGAATATATGTATACATATTTCCACACTTATTGTTGTTCAAGAAAAATCGTATCTCTGTTTTCTGTTTCTTACATTACCATGTTATTTTATATATTCTCTCAGCCCTTCAAGAACCTTCCATATGACAGATTTTTTTTCGAGAGGGGGGAAAAAACTGGGTTCATAATTACATAGAAAAACCAAAATTATGTACAATGTTTTAACAATTAAAGATCTCCCACCTCAATAAAGGGATACATTGGAGGTGTTTTCTCATATTTCCACATCCTGGGTCTTACTTGATCTTAATAATTTTGTAACATTTACTTTTAATCTTTTGTTTTATAGTTGTTTTTTTTTTGGTTTTTTTGTTTGTTTTTTTTGTTTTCCATTTACAATGTTGCAGTCTGGATGTGGACAGCATTTTCCATCATGATGAGTCTTGGAATTGTCTTGTATCATTGTATTTCTGGGGAGAGCTCAGCAAATTATTGTTGTCAATAAACACATTTATTACAGCACAGTAATATTTAATTACGTTGATGTATAACATAGCCATTTCCCAGTTGATGGACATCTACTTTGTTTCCAAATCTTAGCTATCACAAAAAAGTGCTATAAATATTTTAGGATATATGGTGACTTTTCAGTATCCTCTTTGGAGTCTTGTCCTTCAATGGGTGTGGATTTTATATTAACTTTACTTTATAATTACAAATATCTTTCCAAAATAGTACCATTTCACAGGTTCAGCAATAATGTCTTATTGTTCCTGTCTTTTCACAGTCCTTTCAATATTGACAATTGTGATTTATTTATTTATTTTTTGGCCATTTTTGCCAATTTTTTATGGTGTAAAGGTGAAACCTCAGGATTTTGATTTGCCTTTCTCTTGGATTGATTTTGGAGCATTCCCCCCATGTGTTTGTGAATACTTTATTGATAATAAATCATAATTTTGAAATCATAAATCATGAATTTTGCATACCTATTTTATATATCTATATACCTGCGGTTGTGTAAAAATTTCGTGTACGAAGTTTGACTTCTTTTGAGAACTCCTTGTACATATTCGTGCTACTGGATAAGAACTGATGTAGAATAACTTAATGTAGTGTGGTTGAGTTAAAATTGCATGTAGTTTGTGTTCCTTAAAAATCATAGATCTAGAGATGAAAGAGACCTAAGAGATAAAGTTCAACACCTCACTTTATTTATTTAGAGCTCCCCCCAAAAAAAAAAAAAAACAAACATGCATGGATAATTTTTCATCATTAACCTTTGTAAAACTTTGTGTTCCAATTTTTCCTCCTCTTCCCCTAGATGGCAAGTAATCCAATATTCCAAACATGGTTAGAATATATCAACATTCTCTATTATAAATAAGAGAACATTGAACATCAAGGTTTTGATTTGCCAAAGAATCTGAGATAGAAAATAGAGCATTCAATTGCAGATCCTCTGACTCCAATCCTCTGACTGATTTTTTAACTCAAATATAAATATCCCCCACTATTAAATTTCATCTTATTAAACTTGGTTCAGTATTTTTAGCAGGTTAAACCTTTGTAGAACACTTTTTGTCATGCAGTGTGTTAGCCATCTCTTATTTTGTATCATCTGGTAATTTGATGTGTATGCCATCTATACTCAAGATACTGATAAAAATCTTAAATAAATAAAATCTTAATGCCAAGAAGAGATGCTTGGTTCATACTCTTTGATTGTACCTTCCAGATCGATTCCTTATTGATGAGTGTTCTTTGGCTGGCTCTAAGCCATTTAAACAGTTGTAATTTCACCTAACTGGATTATTGTCTAGCCCAAATCTCTCTGCCTTTCCTGCAAAAATAATGTGACTTTTAGAAATGTTTTTACTAAAATCTTAAACATCTTAAATGTTTTTTTTCCCTTCATTCTTGTAATCTTGTCAAAAAAAAAGGAAATGGGGTTATTGTCATGATTTGTCCTTTAGTAAGCCATGCTGATTTAATTAAAATAAAAATAAAACACATTAGATGTTAGCATTTGCTGACAGTAAAGTAATTCAGTTTTATCTAGTAGCTATATTTAAATTAATTTCTTTTAAAGTTTTTAAATTAAAATGGATTTTTATGTATCTAAGCTGTTCTCATGCCCCCTCAAAAACAAAACCGTCATTGTAAGCATATATACGCTAGTAAAACAAATTGGAGATCCTCAAAAATTTGTGTTCTCTTTGCATTTTATATTCATCATCTTTCTAGCAGGAGGTAGTTGATGGTGTTTCATCATCAGTTTTCTGGACTTGGTGTTTTTCAGAGTTATTATAGTTGACAATATTGTCATTAGATAAATTGTTCTAGTTCAGCTTATTTTGCTCTGGATCAATTCACAGAGGTCTTATTATATTTTTCTAACTATTAATTACTTAGAGCATTTTTTTCATATGGTTGATGAAAGCTATGTTTGTTTATTTATTTATTTATTTATTTATTTTTTGAAAACTGCTTGTTCATATATCCTTTGGTTATGTATCTTGGAGAATGGCTGTTAGTTTTTTTTTTTTTAATTTGAATTTGTATCAAATTCATTTTTGTATAAAGCGTCATACATTTTTATTCATTGTGGGGATATCACCTACCTCAGAGGTTTTATTATGAGAACTATAATATAAGCTTTTTATAAATATCAGATACATTCTCATTCACTTGCTTTTAGCCATACTGACTTTTTGATCACTATTATCTTTTCTAGCTCTTCTCTAACCATCCCTTTAAGACTTCTGCCTTAATACTTTGAAAAAACTGATTTTATTGATGTATGCTTTCCTAGACTATATGATTCTTGACTTTTGTACATGTCCTATTTATTGGGGGCCACTTCTTGTTCTTTTGTCGAAATTCCCAATAGGGTAGTTCACAGACTGTTTGTTGATTATTTTTCATGTTTACTATATGGTCAAGCATTCTTTTGATCTATTATTATCATTTTAGTTTTGACTTTGTAGGCGATCAAATTGTCTTAATTTTTGAATTTTTGTCTTCTGTGAGGAAATTAAAGTTAAATGATTTGCTGGGAAGTTTTAGGTGTCTGAAATCAGATTTGAACTCAGGTCTTCCTGACTTCAGGATTTGTGATCTATCTACTGCACCATCTAGTTGCCCTGCCCTTCTTTTGGTCTTTCAGTGATCTTCAACTTTAGATTTTGTCATTTCATGATTTGTGTATATGTGTATATATGTATATATATATATACATATGGTAGCCAGAACAATACTGTATTCTTCCCTCCTCATCCCTCCTCTTGTTTCATGGAAAAACTATTGGGGGGGTGGAGGTGGGATCCAGATCCATAATCATTAAAAGTGCCATACTGTTTCACAAAGACAGTTCAGCCAGCGTTCCCTTCCCTTTCACAACTAAGCTTAGCTCATTGTCTGTTTTCACTAAATATCCAAGAACAGCTCTGTGGTTTCTCCATCCAGGTTAATATTTTAGTCTGAACAATAGTTATCCTTCATCTTTTATGTGGATAGACCATAGTTTAAAGTGATTATTGTTCTTTTTCAGGCAACTCTGCAGTGTTTCTGGAGTTGGTGCCATCAGTATAATGTATACAAAGAAGACCCTATGTAAAATGGATCTCTTAAGCTTTGAGAAATCCCTTTTCTATTTGGATACTGTACCAGTGAGAAAATAACTTTCATAACCAAACATTTTTCTATTGTATGTTTCATTAATCAGAAGTGTTTGATAGTTAAATCTTTTAAACTTTAAAGAATATTAATCGATTAGGATAAATATATCCTTACTTAAGGATTTATAAATGTGCACTTACTTTTGCCAGGATTGGGAGTACGAGAGACTTTAGGGTGATGTTTTTGCTTGACTAAACAAAATCCATTTTAACTCTTTGTTAAAATAGATCTCTTTTTCCAGAGTAGAGGGTGAAATCTTCCAACCTTCAGTGGTTTTGTGCAGTTAATTTTGGAGATCGGTCTAGGAACTTCTTTTCGATTCTTTCAAGGTGGTATGATCCAAAGAGAAGTCTATTTACTACTTTTCTTGCCTGTACTCTGATCTGTGAGGGACCACAAGCACTTTTTCTACCCTGGAACTGTTAGAAGGGTTCCCCCATCCACTCTAGCTTATAAATTCTAGTGTGCTGGCGCTCCTCCTTGCCCTGGGACTGTGAGTCAGTACTGTTCCCTGTATGGACAAAGCAATAGAATCTTGCCTCAGTGCTAACAGAGACCCCAGTATTCTCCTTCTGACCAGCTATTCAACCCTCTTACCATCTGTGGGCTGAAACCTTCAGAAACTACTGCTGATTCAGTGACTCCCAAGGCCAGATACTGGTTTGCTGGGGTTCCCCTTACACCCTACTGTGACAGACAGTTCCATGTTGTGAAATTGTCACAGACAATACTGTAACAATCTTTCATGTTATTCTTCTTGATTGGGAGCTGAGAAGTCTGGAACCTCTGAAGCTGCCACTGATTCAGACACCTCAAGGCCCATTTCTGGTTTGCTAGGGTCAGGATTGCACTGCAACCCTGGTGCAATAGCCTTTCCTGCTCACCTTTGTGTTTAAAAGTCAATCAATTTGTTGTTAGATGTCTTATTCTTTTATTTGTCAGTTGTATGGCCCTATACAGTCAGCTGTACAATATAATTCAGAAGAGCCCATTCATTCCTTTTTTCATCAACATGGTCTTGATGTATTAATAGATTATTCCCAAAAAGTAGGCCTATGGGTTGGTAGTTGGGCTTAAAAAAAAAAATCACAGATTTCAAAAGTTTTTACAACTTCAGGGATCATCTTTTTAGTCCAACTTCAACACAAAAGGAATTCTAAATATAATATGCCAAACAGAGGACTTGATATTTTTTCTAGAGTAGGTGGAAAGACATTTGAATTTATTGAGTAGGGAATAATATAGATGGATATCTGCTTTTGAAAAATCACTTTGCTAGCTGTCTGCAGAATAAGTATGGAGAGACTTGTGGAAGGAAAAGCAGGCTTTTACAGTAGTACAAATGAGCAGTGATTAGGGCTTAAACTGGGTGGTGTCTGTCAGTGGAGAGAGAAGGGAAAGCTGTTAAGAGATTATAAATGTAGAGAATATCAAAGAAGTATAGGTTTAGAAATGGAAGGAAACTTGGAAGTCATCTATCTTGAAACCTTCATTGCAGAAACTGATATCTTGCCTTTTGTTGTGACTGGGGGTAGGAAGTGGGGAACAATGCGCTTAGATAGACTTATAAGGAAATTAAAAAAAAAAAGTAAATGCATGACTAGGAGAGAGTATACTTGTGTAAGAATGTGAAGAATAATCTGAGAGTCTTGGAGAGTTCCTTGTAGGAGAAACTAAGTACTCCTTAATTGGAAGATAAGTGTATTTGAAGGGGTGGGTAGTAAAGTAGATTAAGACTGGAAAAGGAGGGTGGAAGGGTCAACTAGGTGGTGCAGAGGATAGAGCACCAGCCCTGAAGTCAGGAGGACCTGAGTTCAAATGTGGTCTCAAACACTTAACATGTCCTAGGTGTGTGACCCTGGGCAAGTTACTTAATCCCAATTGCCTCAGCAAAAAAAAAAAAAAAAAAGGCTAGAAATAGATTATGGAAAGTTTTAAGTGATAGTGGAGTTTGTATTTTATCATAGAAACAATAAGGAGCCACAGGACTTCTTGAGCAGAAATGTAGGATAGTTATTAGATCTCTTCTTCATCTTGAAAGAATATTTGTGAGGTAAATGGATTGGGGAGAAAATTTTAGGCAGGGAGATGAATTAGGTAGCTATTGTAAGGATTGTCAGGTAAGGACCGATTAACTCACAAATTCTTTTCCCCCTCCCTAAAAGTCAGAACCATCTGACACATCATTCAGTTAATAGAATATATAACATTACAGTTTGCCATTTCTTGATAGAGCTGAAGGAAGTATATTTTTAATATAATCAACCAATCTTTTTATTATTTTATTAAAGCTGATTCTGTGTCATCCAGAGTTGTCATGCATTATTGTAATCATTATGTATATTGTCCTGCTTTCTTCTTTACTTTGAAATAAGTCTTCCCATGTTTCTCCAAGTTCTTTATAGTTTATCACTATGGTGTAGTAGTATTCCATTTGTTTATAAGACACAATTTCAGCCATTCCTCAAATTCCTTTTGTGCTTCTTCACCTTTCTGGTATACTGTGAGAAATTTGATTTCCTATATGTGACACTGTCCTACTGGACACCCTTTCAACAGTAGTTGCAGTTTTTCTCATTATCTCTTTGAGTCACTCCCCATGCACTCCCTTCCTAAAGGGGAAGCTAGAATACTTTTGATCCTGGGTTCTGTTTCTGTGATCAAAATTGTATTGTATCATTCTCTTCTGTCCTCTCAATTTGCCTTGTGCCATAATTTCACTTTTTTCCTTCCTCACTATTCTAGTTAACTTGTTCAACTTTATACTGCCTTCCATCCTTGAATTCTTTACTCCTTTGTCATTCAAAACAGAACTTATGTTTTGTCTTAAATCTAAACCTTTCCAAAATCATTCTCTTTTTAGGGTATGACCTATTTTTCACAACCAGGTTCAGTGTTAGTTTTGTCATTCCTTTTCCTTTAACATATCCATCTATCAAATCTTGTCTTTTTTTTATCTGTACAACACCTCAGATATCTACTTTTTTGTTGTTCCTTACTTGTGGGGCCCATTACCACAATTTAGGTCTTTATCTTTCATCTAGACTTAAAATGACCTCCTAATTGAGTTCTGCCTCAAGTCTCTCCCCATATCCTTTCAAGCCCTTTGCAGCATTTACTTCATCTGCTTTGCAACTTCCTTATGCATATTTCTCCCATTCTCACTCCATATGGCTTTTTCTGTATTCCTCATCTACATACATTGTTCTCACAAAACTGCCTTTGTATTGGCCTGAAATGTGTTCGCTCCCTCTTCATCTCCTCCTACAATCCCTTTCTTCCTTCCGAGATGGACTTCTATCATCATCTTATATTGAAGTCTATTTAACTTCTTCTGAACCTGTCTTTTCAAGATGTAAATTGACCAATGTAGCCACGTAGTTTCTTTGAACAACTTCTTTTTTTCTTTTACTTTGTCTCAGGAATTCCATTCTTGTGATTCTCCTCATTTACAAATGAACAAAAAAGCAAAAATAGCTCTGACCATGGAAAGCTCCATGGAGACTGGGAAGATCAGAATACAAACCCAGAAAAGGGCAGTAAAGGCAAAATAACCTTAGTTGAAGCCTCACAGGGGTATATGAACTGGTTTTATGTTTAAAAGCCTCTCTTGAAAGACTTCCAAAAGGATCTTTAAAAGAGAAGAAAAATGGGGGAAGGGAGAAATGACAGTTATGCAGAAGAATTATGAAAGTTTGGAACAGTTTGGAAAAGGAATCACAGAATCGATTGAAGAAAACAACTCCTTAAAAAAATAAATTTGAAATGGAAAAAGAAAATAACTCCTTAAAAAGGAAAATTAGCAAAATGGGGGGAGGGTAGGGGATCTTTTAAAAGTACAATTGACTAAGTATAAAAGAAAGTAAAAAAGGTAACTGCAGAAAATAATTTACTAAAAATTAGAATTGGACAAATAGAAGTGAATGATTCAATGGGATATCAAGAATCAAACAAAATTAAAAAAATAGAAGAAAATATAAAATATATACAGGAGAGACAATCTTAAGAATTATTGGACTACCTGAAAGCTATGATGAAAAAAAAAGCATGGACAACATCTTTCAAGAAATCATCAAGAAAAACAACCTTGATATCCTTAAACCAGAGGGCTAAATGGGCATTGAAAAGAATACAGCGATCACCTCCTGAGACTCGAATGAAAATAATATTGTAGCTAAATTCCAGAACTGAACATTAAATTTGATCTTCAAATACAAAACTCAAGAGAAACGTTAAAAAGGTTAAACAAGAAGAAACCCCCCCCCCCCCCCCCTTTTTTTTTTTAAAGTTTAAAGTTTAAAATGTTTACATGGGAAGCTGATACTTTTGAACGTTGTCTTTGTCAGGGCAGTTAGAAGAGGAATATACTTAGCCGGTTTGGGTATAAGTTGATTTTAATTTGATATAAGAAAAGAAATTGGGGTGAACAAAGGTTTTGCAACTAGGAGAAGAGGAAAGGGGAGGTAAGATGGGTAAAATTATGCTACATGAAGAGGCACAATTGAGAAAAAAGAAAGGATGAGCATTGTTTGAACCTTAATCTCATTGGATTTGGCTCAAAGGGGGAATAGTATACATACTTAGTTTGATATAGAAATTTATTTCACCCTATAGGGAAATGAGAGGGGAAAGGGGAAAGGAAAAGGGAAGGATAATAGAAGAGAGGGCAGAAAATAAACAGAAAGAAGTTAATGAAGTGAATAGAATTTTAGAAAAGTTATGTGTGATAAACCTTTAGAGAAAATTGAATAGAGATAGAAAGGAATATACCTTTTTCTCAGGTACATAGCACCTACACAAAAATCGATGATGTGTTAGGGCATTGACTAATAATTGTTCCGTCAAAGAAATATTTAGATATTGTGATGTTTTGGAAGGATCTCTGAATTTGGAATCAAAAAATCTGGCTTTGAATTCCACCCAGACTAATTATAACTTTGTAACCTTTGCCAAGTTACTTAATCTCAACTGTAGAATGAAAGAATTTTATTGGAATAACCTAATGTCCTTTCCAGTGTTACATGTATAATTTCTCAAAGAAATTCATCAAGAATTTCCAAATAGTAACAATGTAGTGGTTTCCAAACTTTGCCATCATCACCTTTAGCCTCCTTTATAACAAAATTCTTTTTGTTCCTTTCATAAAATGATCTGCAAAAAATGTCCCATGTTTCATTTTAATTCAAATAAAGGATCCATTAGTTTTTATTTAAAAAAAAATTTAAGCATAAAGAAAATAACATGAAACATAGAAGTATTTACTAGTAATCCTTTATAATTTGATAACTGTAATATTGTGAGCTTGCTTTTGATACATAATTTTATTCTGAAGATAACAAGCATCTGCATAAAATATAGAACAGGAGAATTTCATCTGTACATGAAATTGAGTCTCTTATTTTGTTTGCTTCTCTTTTAAGTATATATATATATATATAATAAATTTTATATATAACTTTGGAAGCTATCCTGTTTTGTGTTTCCTTAAGGCCGACGTCTTCTGTCAGTTAAAGAAAAAAATGCTTTGCTGACTTTTTTCCTTTTTTTTTTTTCCCCTTCTGCTTTATTCCTAGTTTTCTCCCTTTCCTCAGTCCTAAATTGGGGGGGCGAGGGGGAGAGAAGAGGAGAGGAGATACATAATCAAACAAATTTCCATATTTTCTCAATATATCTTAATCTGTATTTTGAGTCCATTACTTTTCCATTAAGAGAGGACGATTGGTTGGTACTTATACTGATCAGACTTAAGTCTTTCAAATTTATTTTTATAGCACTGCTATCCTTGTCTTAAATTGTTTCCCTGATTCTGTTCTCTTGATTGTCCATCACTTTACACATTTTGGCAAACCTCTTTTTTCCCTAATCTTTTCTCTTCAGACCTCTCTTTGGAGGCAATAGCAATCCAATAGCATTACCTGGAGGGAAGGATACTTGGCATTCTGCTGACACTACTCTTGAAACCTGCCAAAGCCTTTCAAGAGCATGACTTGAAGCCGCCTGGCCTGCTGAACAGTGGAATTTGCATAATATTAATTTACATATTTACATATAATTGAAACTTCTTGGTAGTCTCTAGTTCATTTTTCATTATTAGCTATTTCCTGTTCATCATTCAATAGGTCCACATTCTATTACAAGATCAGTCAGTTAAACACCTTTGGTTTACCTCTTAGATGGAGAGGAGGAAGTATACAAGTAGCCCTTATCCTAAAAAAATGCATATTCTTATTGGAGACAAAGAATTATGGAAAGAAGAGGTTTAGAGCAGGACTTAAAAAGGGGAAGAAATAGTGGATTACTTAACCACTTAATCAAGTATTTATTAAACACCTACTTTGTATCTATGTAGCACTGTGGATACAGGCAAAAAGAATAGGACAACCCCTACTCAAAAAGAACTTAGATACTAATTGTGTGGGACGTTCAGACCCTCACTCAAAATGACTACTCAGAAGTCTCTCAAAGTGAAAAGCAGAAAAGTATTTAATTTAGAATTTTGTGAAATCCGGGTGGTCCAACAGCCAGGGAAGTACTGGGAGGGAGGAGGCCACTGTCCAGTACATTCTTGTGATTTTTATACAGTCCAGAACAAAGAAAGTCCCAAGCCCATCCCCTTTTTCCTTTACATATATTCTGATTGGTTATATATGCTTTATTTTCCTTATTTAGAAACTGGAATGTTGACAGTCTATAAATCAAACTACTTTCTACTTCCCTTACCACATGATTCCCCAGAAAACCGAAATTTAGGCCCTCAGGTTTTGCTTATTCTAGCCAATAGTTGTGAGAGGTCTTCACTTTGATTGTTAAACTCACTAATGGATAATAGAGTAACTGTACCATAAAAATGCGTTACAATAAGTAGGAAAAAAATACAATCCAAGTTTCTTGAGAAACTGTTAGGAGAACAAAGTTGTAGGGCAATGTGTTGTAATGGATAGAATTCAGGATTTGTAATAAGTAACACCTGGATTCACATATTAAACCTTAGATATTTCACTAACTTAACTGTGTGAACCTGAGTAATTGAGATACATTTGTTGAGATGGAATTTCTTCATTTATAAAATGTGTAGAAATAGAACCTTTTTTTTTTTTTTTTTTTTTTTATCAAATGAAATAATACATATAAAAATGTTTGGCAAAAGTTAAAGCTTTATGTAAATATCACTTATTTTAGTAGGCTACTTTTTCTTCCTGAATGGGATAAACTGAGTGTAGACCCCTCACAAGAATATGGCCTTGACCTATGCCCTAATTGTAATTTGAGACTTTGTAATAACATGTTGAGCTATAACTAAAAGCTGCAGGTGTTCGATTATTTTGGATAAACAACCATTTTCCTCCAGTCTCTCCCCTTTTCATTAGCATTTATGTATCTAATAGGCAAAGTGTATTCAGGGGTCAATATTTAGTCTCTGGGTAAATTAAAACTCCCCAGCCAATGGGAGAAAAAGGGTGTGTGTGGGGGGGGGCTTTTTGTTAGGGTCTATATAATCTTGTGTTTTGCAATTTGCACTTTATACTCCTTTACTGACACCTTGTCTTTTGGGAGTTGCCCTTTTCTCAGCAAGATCACAATAAATTTTTTTTTTAACTTATGTCTGATGTTAATTTGGGTAAGGATCACTGTCCCACACAGTTGTGGGGACTTGTTCTGGGACATTTCCTGTTCATGAGGGATCTCTCCTGTATAGATTCCTTGGGCAGGCAGAGAATTCTCTGGTGGTCCTTGGACTTGGCTCAGGTACTCCCATTCCTATCAGGTAAACACCCAAAGAGAGATTTGGAGAAAGCAAAAAAGGAAATGGGCTAGCAAAGATAAAGGATTAATTCGGCTCAGGAAATAAAGCCAGCTAAGAAAAGTTTGAAATTAGTAAGTGCCCAACTCAGGTAGGACAAGAAACTGGGGAGACAAGTTTGTAAGAGGACTTTGCCAAGAACTGGTGAGCCCCTGGATTTTCGGGATTTGGGGATTAGGAGAATTTAAATTCCCATTTTCCTTTGGTAAAATCAGGTGACTCTGCTATCAAAGAGGATAAGATACTCTGAACCTTGGGAAAGGAACAATCTATGATAGCTGAATCCAGAAACTGATCTAGGGCCTGGCGAAGATAGTCCTTTAGGAAGAATTGGGATGGAAAACCAAAATATTTAGGCAGGGGCCCCAAACAAAGGAGGAAGTTTAATTCTCTTCCTTCCTCCTTCCCTACCCCTCCCCCCTCTCCTTCTTCCGCACCCTTCCCCCTCTCCTCCTCCACCCTTCCCTCCCTTTCCCTCCCCTCTTCCTTCTTCTCCTTTCCTCCTCTCATTCTTCCCCTCCCCTCCTCCCTTGCTTCCTCTCCCCCTCCCTTGTTTCCTCCCTTTCCCCCCC